>LR752220.1:85396-99991 GCA_902729485.2 Mus minutoides | reverse complement strand
CCCTGCCAGAGAGAACAGAGAGAAGGCATTAGTTCCAAACCCAGGGTGAGATAAGAACAGGGAGCCATCCAGGTGCAGAGGCAGAAGAGATAAACCAAACAGATCCTACTGGAAGGTCATTTTGTGCCACAAGAGCTGGCTCTATATGGTGGCATTAAACCAAAAGTCATAAGACTGATTCCAGAGGCTGTTGTCCTCCCATTAAGCTGTCCACCCATCTACCACACAAAACAGGGAGGGACTTTACCCCCGCTGATTTCCCTAGCTGTTCCTAAAGCCTGCCCCACCCTCTGTACTCTGTTAGTCAAGAAGCTTGTTCTCCCCAGAAAGCCTATTTGATACCACCTTGTCTGCCCACGGAAATCAATATGTTAAAACCACCCAGAGTTTTGTTTGCATTGGTCGGTCAGCCGGGAGATGTGGGAAATCTGTTAAACCACTCCTGTACCAGCTGCTTCCCTCTTCTGCAGTTGCAAGTGCCTCATGTTCTTCTTTGTACGTTTGTGTCAGGCTAACCTAGTGGCCGCCTTCGAGCAGAGCCTGGTGAATATGACATCGCGCCTGCGACACCTGGCAGAGACGGCAGAGGAGAAGGTAATAAGCCCAGGGTGGTGAATTCTAAGCCCACCAGCCAAGGCTGCCTCTTCCACTCCATCGTCACCAACCATTCACCCACAGATGGTGAGACCAGGGCTGGTTCTCAGCCTGCCTGTCAGGACAGTGTCCCGAGCTCCACGCTCCCCGTTCCTCTGCCTTGCCTGTTGAAAGCAGTAGAACCCCACGCCCAGTTCCCTTTAAGCGTTTCTGCTGAGCCTCTAACAACACAACCATCATTTCCTGTAGGACACCGAGCTGTTGGATTTGCGAGAAACTATAGACTTCCTGAAGAAAAAGAATTCCGAGGCCCAGGCAGTCATCCAGGGAGCGTTGAATGCCTCAGAAGCCACACCCAAAGGTAGGATATCAGCCAGAGAGTGAATGGAACTGAAAAGGGACAGAAGTGGGTGGAAGGAAGGTCGTTGTCGGGCCCACAACACACCAACTTTCATATCTACTTTTTAGAAGGTGAGGGTCCTTAGGTACCCTTCAGTGTGACGTCTGGGTACGCAGTGAGGGATATCCTGAACATGACCTCATAACTCCTGAGGATGAGGACAATCAGAGGAAACTTGTAATCGCCACAGGCCTGCTACACTCTCCTCAGCCTTTAGACCAAAGCCAAAGACCAGTCAAAGGTGTCTCAACAGGGCCTCATCATGTAGCCCCGATTAGCCTGGCACCCAACCACCCTGCTGTCATCATCTCCCAAGTGCTGGGGTCATGGGTGCGTGCCACCAGGCCCAGCGCAAGGCTGTTTCTTTTCGTTTGTTTTTAAATTTTTACTTGTTTTTTTTTTTCCTTAAGGTTTTAAACAAGTACATATCCTATGTTGAATATTTTATCCCTCTGCCTCTCCTTTTCCCTTCTCAGCCCTCTCCCTTCCTGTTACCCTTCCCCCTCCCCTAGAGAAGCTTAGTTCTGCCTTCCTGACACATACATGCCACATATACAGTTCTGTATATCCATGTACAAATCTAGGCACAATTGAGAGAAAGTGTGATACTTCCTTTCCGAGGTTGGCACAAAAGAAGTTAAATCTTAAGTAAAGGCAGTTTCAGAATAGCACAGGTACGGCGCGTCTACACAGGTACGGCGCGTCTACACAGGTACGGCGCGTCTACACAGTAGTGCAGGATTTTGTTTGACCCTTGTTACCCCAAGGAGTAGTCAGCCTGCAGTTCAGATGAGCTGTCAGAAACGATAGAGGCCCGCTGGGCTTGGCGGGGAGAGAGCCTTGCTGTCCAGCAGCCAGTCATGCTCTGCTATAGACAGTGAAGCCTGTGAGCCGGAGGTGCCGCTCAGAAAGAGAGTGCTTGCCTAGCAAAGAGAAAGCCCTGAGTTCCATCCCTAACACAACACAGCACAGTGCTTTTAGTCTTCTAGTCCTTTATCACAAGTCCAAGCCTATTGGGACAACTTACCCAGCTCTTCTCTTCTCTTCTCTTCTCTTCTCTTCTCTTCTCTTCTCTTCTCTTCTCTTCTCTTTCTTTGTCGTTGCTGCTGTTTGACTCTGTAGACCAGGCTGGCCTTGAACTCAGAGATCTGCCTGTCTGTGCCTCCTGAATGCTTGGATTAGAGGCCTGTGCTACCACTGCCCAGCCCATACCTACCTTTGTTTTCTTCTCATTCTTCTGCTGACTTCTGTGACTTACAGTGGAAAAAGCCCTCAGCGCTATACTTGAGAAAACAAATATCTTAAGTGAGACTCCATTATTAGTCCCCATTCCTCCCATCCAGTCCATATGTATTTCCCCCCATTTTGTTGAAAGGAGCTATTTCCCTCTCACCAGGAGAACCTCTTACCTACAGCTTGGGATGTCCTCTAGAACATGCATGAGTGCACGTAACACATAAACACACACACACACACACACACACACACACACACACACCACACCATACCATACCATACATCCACACACCACACATATGCCATACACATCACACATACACCACATACATCACACACACACACACACACACACACACACACACACACACACACACCACATACATCACACACACACACACACCACATACATCACACACACACACATTTTAAATCTAGAGTCTACATAAACATTGTATTTGTTTTCTGAGTTGGCTCATTTGGCTTTACATTATTTCTGGTTGCATCCATTTTTCTGTAAGCACCAAATTTTCATTTTTTGCTTATGCCTGTATAAAGTTCCACTGTATACATGTACCACATTCCTTTTATCCATCCCTCTCTCGGGACATCTAGACTGGCTCCATTGCCTGGATGTTGTGATCAGGTCCACAAGAAGCAGGTATCTCTGCTTGTTTTTTTAACAAGGTCTTCCTAGTTGGCCTCAAACTCACTATGTAGACCATACTAGCCTCAAACTTGCAGCAACCCTTCTGCTTCTGCCTCACCCAAGGGGTGCGACACCACGTCTGCTCTTGATTTTTGTGTTTTGATCTTTTAGTGTTTCAAGACAGGGTTTCTCTGTAGAGCCTTGGCTGCCCAGGAATACATGTTGATCTTACAAACGTGCTTAGCTCAATTATCTCAATGGTCTTTTTGTTTTGACTTTGATTTTTATTATTTTATGTATATGGATGCTTTCTGCCTGCATGTGTCTGTGTGAGGGTATCATACCCCTGGAATTGGAGTTACAATCAGGTATGATCTGCCAGACAGTGTATGCTGGGAATTGAACCCAGGTCCTCTGGAAGAACAGTCAGTGCTCTTAACACTGAGCCATCTCTCCAGCCCCTTGTTACTGTTTCTGTTTTTGTTTTTTTTTAACCCACTCCTCCATCTGCTTCTATGTAGACCAGTCTTCTGAACTCCAGACCTCTGTTCCTAACCATTTGGACATTTCTGCTTAACCGACCTCATAGGCATCTATAGCTTAACATTCCTAAAATTAAAAGTTCACTTTACCATTGTCTAAATACACAACACACCGTTTTCAGTCTGCAGTTTTGCCCAGCTCAGGTAACACCTACCAGCAGCCTGGTTACCAGGCTGTTAATATAAGATTCACATTTTCCTCTTCACTGTTTGGCCTTTGCAATTAGTTCATTCTGGTGCTTATGCGATCTCAATTATACTCTCCCTATGTGTTGGTCCTGTCCTCCTCTTCCTCCTCTGGTTTTTTTTTTTTTTGTTTTTTTTTTTTGGTTTTTCAAGACAGGGTTTCTCTGTATAGCCCTGGCTGTCCTGGAACTCACTTTGTAGACCAGGCTGGCCTTGAACTCAGAAATCCTCCTGTCTCTGCCTCCCGAGTGCTGGGATTAATTAACGCCACCACGCCTGGCTTCCTCCTCTGTCTTGGTCCTGTCCTGGCTCGGGCGCTCCACTGTTCTTTCCTGGATTACTGTAGTAATTCCCTAGCTGGCTCTCGGTGTTCCTGTCTCTACCGTCCCTGCCTCCACAGTAACCACACTGTCCATTCACATCAGCATGCTGGTTATTAGATAAAAAGGAATTTGGTTAATTTTCCTTGGTCTGATAATGCTATTGTGAGCCAATATCCATATCAATATTCACAGGGGTTTTATCTTCAGGTGTTATTTTCAAACTGCGTGAGAAAGTCGGGAGGGAGCAGGTGTAATAATGTATTCACTGTGGTTGAACTAGACAGAGAGCATCTGGGTAGGCGGTTCCTGCATTGTAATTTTTCTCTCCTGTTTGTAAAATTTACAACAGGAAACAATGTATCCCCAGCCCTTTAGAGTTGCAGAGCAGCATCCTCCTTCTCAAAAGTGTGCCTTTCTTATTGGCCCCATCTTCTGTCCTTTCCTCTTGCATTTGATATTTCACCTAGAGACCCCTGCCCCACGGTGGACACTTTCCTACCTGTCCTCACGTATTCCAGATAACAACCTAACAAAGCATAGTTTATAACAAGGAGAATGATTCGATCTGGTACCGCAGGTGATCTGTCTGGGATGTTTAGCTCTTTCCAACTTCCCAAGTGAGCTTTGCTCTTGAGATCGTACATCTTCTAAATGAATAGATTAGGACTCTGTGTGGGGAATAGTCACCTTTGTTCATGCCGATCAAGAAGCAACTTCACAAGGAGGACTTCTAGAAGCTTCACTGGAGCTAGCGCTTAAACAGTGATGCCAGGTGCATTTTAATTATAAATAGGTGGTTCGTTTGCATGGTACAAAACTCAAGATGCACAAAGGGTTTTCTAGCTGTTGCAGATTTATAGTGCTGTACTCTACCCCTGCCAGATTCCCGAGGACTGAGCCCAGCACGTTATGAATAGTAGGCACTTCGTCACCAGTTGTATCTCTACTTCCCATCTTAGACATGATTTTAACTAAATAGATGAACTCACAACTATTGAATGCTCCCTATGCTAGTCTAATACTTGCTCCTTTAAAAAAAAATTGTGAGGGGGCTTGAACCCAGAATGGACCTTTCTTCAACCCTAAATGCTTTTCTCAGCATTCCCATCTGAAATATCTCTGCTCTCAATATTCAGGCAACTCCTCTGTTGGACTTTTTACTTCCCTCTCTACCTTTGTTTTGTTTTGTTTTGTTTTGTTTTGTTTTTATGAGACAGGGTTTCTCTGTGTAGCCCTGGCTGTCCTGTCACTTTGTAGACCAGGTTGGCCTCGAACTCAGAAATCCACCTGCTTCTGCCTCCCGAGTGCTGGGATTAAAGGCGTGCGCCACCACTGCCCGGCAGACTGGGAGCTTCTTGAGAACAGGAAATGTTCTTTTTTCACGGTTGCATCGTCTACCAATGTTGAAGCATAACTGTAACTCTATAAATGTTCATTGGATGAATAATCCACCAAATTATTGTGTACCTAGGAGCTGGTGGGTCCCCCTCCCTCTTATCCGCTGTAGCTAGACTCTCCTTATGCCTTGCATCTTCTCTAAATCTACCTCTGTGTTCTTCCTACTTGTTCTGGCTAATAGAACTCCGGATCAAGAGGCAGAATTCCTCAGATAGCATCTCCAGCCTCAACAGCATCACCAGCCATTCCAGCATTGGCAGCAGCAAGGATGCTGATGCCAAGAAGAAAAAGAAGAAGAGTTGGGTAGGTAAAGGCTTAGAGACTGGCCCGTGCTAGGAGTCACTCACCCCATCGCAGGGAACTGACCCTTTCAGGATCAACAAAGAGGGTCCCTTCTAACGGGGTGCCAGTGTTGTGATGTCTGCTGAGGACAAAATCCGCTAAGTTCCCATTCCTATATCCATTGTCTATTCCCACCACCACCACCCTGCACACACACCCCAGCCCCCCACTATATCCCTGCATCCTTTATACTTGTCTGCTATCCTGGGGCTCCACCTACTGGTGAGGTCAAATGTATTTGGCTGTAGAAGGAGCTGAGAAAAAATTCATGGGTTGGGGAGTGGGCATGTGGAGCAAATTTATAAGCCAAGCGGGGTACTCTAGATCCTCCTGGGGCTGTTGCCTTCATTTGGGTGAGGAGGCTGTGGAACTTCCCCATCGCTCCAAAGCCTGCCTTTGTCTGGTCCAGAGGTGGGTTTGTTATGTGTGGTGTCCCCTCTCCCACCCCCCCCCGCCCCCCGTAACTCTAAACTGGCTTTGGATGAGCTTTCTACAATCTGTACACAGGTGTAGGGCACTGCCTGACTGACTGAAAGGGAGAGTGACCCAGAGTGAGCGTCTTGTCCCTGTCCCTGCTGAGGAGGGCTGGCTACATACAGACTTTGACCTAGTGCAGACAGGAGCCAGCTGTGTGGAGAACAGCTGTGTGAAATGCATGATTAGTGTCGCTGCCGCTGCTGCTTTCGTTTCATTTTGTTTTCCTTTTATTTCCTTCAAAATGCTGACCTCAAATCCCTATTTTTTTCCAGGTTTATGAGGTAAGAAACTCGGTTCCTCTCCTTGTGCTTTTTCTTTCCCTTTGCACACCCTCATGTTTCCAGAGCAAGCACCTCTCTTAAAAAAAAAAAAAAAGAAAAGCCACCCATAACCCCAGCTGCCCTCTAGCTCCTAACACACTCCACTGCATGGTCCATCCACGCTGCCCCTCATGAGGACAGAGGAGTGGTCTGCTTAGGGGTCAAATTGGAAATCCTGACAAAATCAAATCGATTGTCTGCCATCTTCCCTTGTTCCAAGATAGGCCTGTTATGACAAGCAGACACGTTGAGCCCCTGTTATCTAGAAAATGAGCCTTTTTACTTTTGTCCCACTCACCATAGGAGCCTGAAATGGAAGGGGACCAGTGGGTGGAGATTATCTGATCATGGTCTCAGGGACCTGGTCATTTGGGGCCTAGTCCAAATTTTATCTTCAAAATAGTGTGAACTAGGGCTGGAGAGATGGCTCAGCGGGTAAGAGCACTGACTGTTCTTCTGAAGGTCCTGAGTTCAAATCCCAGCAACCACATGGTGGCTCACAACCATCTGTAATGAGATCTGACATTCTCTTCTGGTGCCTCTGAAAAACAGCTATAGTGTACTATGTATAATAATAAATAAATTATTTTTTAAAAAAATAGTGTGAACTAGAGACAGGTCAGGAGATTATTTTATCCAGGAGAAGAGATACTTGTCACCCCAAAGACTGTGGAGCTTCTAAAACCATCTCAGAGACTAGAGGATTGTCCAAGGCAAAGAGATTATGGCCCAGAATTCCTTATCTTAAACAAGACATGTGAGCCCTACTCTAACCTCACACATGGAACTAGGATTATAAAGGATGGGAAAAGCTGAACCCATTGCCCTAGTCAGTGTGAGTACTACCAGCCTGGAGGTACATGCTTAAATCCCAACACTAGGGAGACTGAGACAGGAGGAATACCGTGAGTTCAGTGCTAGCCTGGGCTACATAGTGAATTCCAGGCCTGGGTTGGACCCTCATAAAGGTGGAAGGAAAGAGTGGACTCCACAAAGTTACCATCTGACCTCCACATACACGTTGTATGTAGCAGGTGCACACACATGAAGAGGCCAGTTGGTCATCTAAATCTGGACTCTTGGAGTAGCGTTTCCCAATGTGTGCTGTGCGGATCCCCAATCCACTGGGATGTTTCTTAGAAGGTGGTGATCTCATCAGCTACCTCTGAGGAGCCCTGTATTTTTACTTAGCGTATCTGTACTGGGAAAGTTCTAAGGCACCCCCTCCTTAGCAAAGAATCCTGGTTCTCTGCTTAGTACACCACTTGAGGCATTAGGGACAGAGAAAACGGCTCCCTGCAGCCCCGACTGTCAGAATACTGAAATTCACATAGCGGACTACTGTCCAAAGTATAATGCATACAGAGAGCTCATGCTGTGAGCTGGCTGTGGTCACAGGACTTCTCTCTAGAGAGGGAAAGAGACAAGACTGACTCCTGGTGTGGAGAAAACTCCACCAGGTTGGAAATCAGGAAGTCTGAATGTCTTCCTTAAGCTAGAGTGTCGAGTCAGTCTGCTCTCAGCTCTTCGTCTCTACAGACAGCTGATCCTTATGGTATTCTGAAGCCCTGTACTGTGTTCCATGATAATACAACCTAGCCAACTGAACACATACTCTCACCTATTCGGCCCAATCAGCTTGGTCCACATGGTTTACCTAGAAGTTGCACACACACCATGAACTACATCAAGCTCCCAGAGACATCAGACATGTTCTAAGAAAGACACCTTGAAAGAAGAGAACCCAGATCCCTCTTCTCACATTCCAAAGATCTGGCTGACCTTTGTCCCCTATAGCCTTTGACCTCTCCTTTACTCTCTGTGTCTTGCTGCCATCCCATGTCTATGTCCGTGTGTGTGTGTGTGTGTGTGTGTGTGTGTGTGTGTGTGTGTGCATGCTGTATGGAGGCATGTGAATGGGTGTGGGTCAGGTCCTTGGCTTGCATATCTAGCTCACATCCCTGATACCCAAAGCTCATCGACACCAGAATCAAACAAGCTGTGGTCAGGTTTCAATGCCCCGTGTAGCCAAAGACTGGCTGCGAAATAGCTCTTGTCCGAGGACATTTGGCATAGTAGACAATGATGAACGGTGGGCATGGGGGTAAACGCCTATCATTCCAGCACCTGGGAGGTAGAGGCAGGAGGATTCAGAGTTCAAGACCACCCACTGCTATATACTAGCCTGGTCTATGTGAGACCCAGTCTTTAAAACAATAAAGGAGGAAAGAGGTCTTTGATTTGGTTGTTTTAACCACTATGCTATGTGCTGATAACAAGAAATACTAAATGAAACAAACTTGCCATCACTTCCTTCTCTGGATCTTCACAGAACAATATTGTCCATTTCTGATTGATTTGTGAAGAGATGACTAGATTCTTGGATAATGAGCCCAAGTTAGAAGGTGAAATTGGACTATTGAGACGTGTGCCGTGTGAACACCCAGGGAGGGGTTTGGGTTGTTTTGTTTTGTTTTCTGGCACGAGAGACACAGTTCCCTCCATGGACTCAACAAGTTTCTCAGCCTTGTCATTTTCTCTCCTGATTTCTAGATAAATTCCTCTGTCCATGTGCCACAAATCAAGCCACACTTCACACAGTGGGTGTCATAGAAGTAAATCCTCTGCCTCCACGTCCCTGTCCCAGCCCAGCTCTAAAGCTCTTCTCCCCAGCCCAGCACATAGCCTTGACATCTCTCTCCCTGGAATCTGCTCTCTTCTAGCTTCGGAGTTCCTTCAACAAAGCCTTCAGTATTAAAAAGGGTCCCAAGTCAGCCTCTTCCTACTCTGACATCGAGGAGATTGCCACACCTGACTCCTCAGCCCCATCATCCCCCAAACTCCAACACAGCTCCACCGAGACTGCCCCCCCCTCCATCAAGTCCTCCGCCTCATCCTCTGTGGGCACCGAGGTCACCGAGTAAGTGCTCTCTTCACCAGCCACCCTGGTAAACTGCTGGCTGGAGCTGGCTGTAAGCCCACAGACCCTGACACATGCCACCATACTTATGGCCTTTCCCTGGGTGTGTGAGACCCACGGAGGGACCCTTCCTGACATACCAATAAAGTTAGTCTATACATAGAAGGAAACAGGACTATGGGCCAGGCATGTCAGTGTCCCCTACAACCCAGTGCTTCTGTGGGATCCAGGCTGACTCTTGCTTTCTTACAGGACCCCTGCTCATTCAGTCCCCCACACTAGACTGTTCCAAGCTAATGAAGAAGAGGAGCCAGAGAAGAAGGAGGTATCGGAACTGCGCTCCGAACTATGGGAGAAAGAGATGAAGCTCACGGATATCCGGTTGGAGGCCCTCAACTCTGCCCACCAGCTGGACCAGCTTCGGGAAACCATGCACAATATGCAGGTCAGTGTCTGGGCAGAGCTGCAGGAGAAGAGGGCAGGGCCGGACATCTCTGCCACCCTGTCACCTGCCCTGTCTGTTCTGCCCACAGTTGGAGGTGGACCTGCTGAAAGCAGAGAATGACCGGCTGAAGGTTGCTCCCGGCCCCTCCTCAGGCTGCACTCCAGGGCAGGTCCCTGGGTCATCTGCTCTGTCTTCCCCTCGACGCTCCCTGGGCCTTGCACTTAGCCATCCTTTCAGTCCCAGTCTCACAGACACAGGTACCTGCTTGGGGGAGAACTTGTGTGGGCAGAGATGGGGCAGGGGGCTCACTGGCATCCTTCCACCTGTGGCATCCTTGAACCGGGAGGTAGTGGTGTTGAACTCACCACTGTCAGTAAGCAGGAGCAGTTGTTAAGATCTTAGCTCTGTGCCTTTTGAGCTGGGGCTCCCGGCTCCTCTTGGCCATACATAAGGAATCATTCTTTGGAAAGGAAAATAGCTCCAAACTTGAAGTAAGCCTGAGGCCTTAAAACTGATTGGTCCTTTTCAATCTCCACAGACCTCTCACCCATGGATGGCATCAGCACCTGTGGTTCAAAGGAAGAAGTGACCCTTCGGGTGGTGGTCCGGATGCCGCCCCAGCACATCATCAAAGGGGTAAGGGGCTTTAGGGAGGGCCAGCGTAGGAACCAGCCTGATATAGATGGCCCCAGATTACACTGGTTTAAAATCAATGTGTGTTTAGTAGAAACTCTACTCATATTTAGAGTTTCAGTCAGTTCCTGGGGCTAGCAGTATGTAGTTTGATACACTCAAGATCCTGCATGAGGACAGTGAGCCACAGCTCCCTGCCAGCCAGTCACACAACCATGAGAGTAAACAGCAAATGCTCCTGTGGCCTAAGTGTACAGAGTGTACTTTGAACTTACAAGATCTTAATGTTAGGTTTTGTTGTTGTTTTGTTTTTTAATATATATTTTTTTATAGATTTATTTATTCATTTATTATATGTAAGTACACTGTAGCTGTCTTCAGACACCCCAGAAGGGGGCATCAGATCTCATTATGGGTGATTGTGAGCCACCATGTAGTTGCTGGGATTTGAACTCAGGACCTTTGGAAAAACAGTCAGTGCTCTTACCCGCTGAGCCATCTCTCCAGCCCGGGGTGTTTTGTTTTGTTTTAAGATTATTTTATGGATATGAGTACACTGTAGCTGTCTTCAGACACACCAAAAGGGTGCATCAGATCCTATTAAAAATGGTTGTGAGCCACCATGTGGTTGCTGGGAATTAAACTCAGGACCTCTGGAAGAGCAGTCAGTGCTCTTAACTGCTGAGCCATCTGTCCAGCCCGGCTCACAGTGCTTTTATTGTGGAGCTGGGGAAAGAAGGACAGGGTCTCATGTAGCTCAAGCTGAGCTTAAACGAGCTATAGTAGCAGAGGCTAGCCTAGCCTTCTGATCCTCCTGCCTCCTCTTTTGGGGGTTGCTGTCACATAGAGTAGAGGAGCGCCTGTACCATCACACTTGGGCGAGGAAATGAGAGCTCCGAATATTTGCCTGACGAGAGCACTCAACTCCTGAGGTGGTCTACGATCTCCCTTTCTCTTTCTCGTGTCATCTTTGCTGAGGTTCACGCACTTCAACCTTAACCTTACAGGACTTAAAGCAGCAGGAGTTCTTCCTGGGTTGCAGCAAGGTCAGTGGCAAAGTTGACTGGAAGATGCTGGATGAAGCCGTTTTCCAAGTGTTCAAGGTAAGATGGCCCTCACACTCACAGAGGTTGCTCATCTTCTCAAGGGGCTTTCTGCCATCCAGGCCCTGGGATCCTAGAAACCTTTGGCACTTTCTTGAGGAGGGCAGACTAGGAGGACACACATCACCTGCTCTTCCTACACCTCCCTTATTGCCTCTGATAGTTGATCGTTCTCCCGGCTTTTCCATCCGTAGCTGTGCCTTTTCAGCACTCTTGTTCCCCCATCAGGACTACATTTCTAAAATGGACCCAGCCTCCACCCTGGGACTGAGCACTGAGTCCATACACGGCTATAGCCTCAGCCACGTGAAACGAGTGCTGGATGCTGAGCCCCCAGAGATGCCTCCTTGCCGCCGAGGTGTCAATAACATATCGGTTGCTCTCAAAGGTTAGTCTTTGTCTCTTGGTGTGATGTAGTGTACCACAGTAGTGGGGAGAGGATCGTCAGATAATGTATCATACATTCATGTAATAAGAAATTGTAGAGAAATTCTGAACGCAAAGGAGCTTGGGTGATGTAGGAAATAACAACCATGAGTAAGATCCAGTCTGATGTTTTTGCCAAACTCAGGCTTCTTTCTCTTCCTATTCTTCTCTATAACTCATAGTGTGTCCCTAAAAATGAGGTTCGGGTTTTCAGAGCTGGGAGGAGGGGGTTCCTCTGGAACTGTAAGACAGGTGTCTCTGACTTTCTTTAGTGGACCCCTAGATGGCGATGGAGAAGCTCATTGGGTGTCTTGCCATGCCACGGGCTGGTGAAGACTCAAATGCTCTTTGGGGTGGGGTGCAGGTCTGAAGGAGAAGTGTGTCGACAGCCTGGTGTTCGAGACGCTAATCCCCAAGCCCATGATGCAGCACTACATAAGCCTCCTGCTCAAGCACCGGCGCCTGGTGCTCTCTGGCCCCAGTGGCACTGGCAAGACCTACTTGACCAATCGGTTAGCCGAGTACCTGGTGGAGCGCTCCGGCCGCGAGGTCACGGATGGCATCGTCAGCACTTTCAACATGCACCAGCAGTCTTGCAAGGTGGTTTCCTCCTGAGACCTCCTACCCATCTGTGCAGGACTCAGCCTCCCACAAGCCTTTCCCTAGCCCTTTCCTGCCCCTTGTCCTTTTCCCTTCCCACAGATCTGCCTTACTTCCTTCTCGATCTCCAGTGTTCTTGCCCACCCCTGTCTTCCCCTGATACCCCTTTCTTGTCATTCCTTCTCTCCTCCCCACCCTTCCTCTCTTCTCTTCTCTTCTCTTCTCTTCTCTTCTCTTCTCTTCTCTTCTCTTCTCTTCTCTTCTCTTCTCTTCTCTTTTCTTTTCTTTTCTTTTCTTTTCTTTTCTTTCCAGTCAGGGTCTTGTGTAGCCCAGGCTGGCCTGGAACTAGCAGTCCTATACCATCCTCTCCCCTGCCCCAGTTGTGTGTGTATGGTGTTGAGTATTTAGTCCAAGGCCTCATGCATGCTGGGTAAGCACTTTGTAAACTGAGCTACATCCCCAAGCTCTCTCTTACTTCTTACTTTGAGCCAGGGTCTCCATAAGTTTCCCAGGTTGCCTGACCTTGAAGTCCTCCTGCCTCAGTCTCTGAAGTAACTAGGATTATAGGCTGTGCCAACAGCCCCAGCTTGCTTTTAGCTTCTCTTGCCTATATCTTCCTCTTTCACAGTTTCTCTCACCATTACCTCAGTTCCTTTAGTCGATCAACAGTGAACTGTAGCCCCTTTTCCTCTGCACTTTGCCAGTGCTGTCAATCACAGCCATTCAGTTTTATCTTCTTCCCACCAGCTTTCTTTTGGTATTACCATCAGACCATGGGTTATAGTGGGGAAATGTTCTGAATTAAATCTTACATGTCATCTCCCCCAGAGATGTACCTTGAGTGTACCCTAAAACTGGAATGGTACAACCCTTGGCTCTCCCAAGCGGAGAAGGTTGTGACATCAAGTCTGTGAAAAGCCATTTCAGAATAGATTCTCCATACTTGGTGGGGATTTATTGCTGCTCAGAAGATTTGTTTTCTAGCTTAGTGGTAGAGTGCCTGCCTAGCATGTGCAAGGCCCTAGGTTCAATCCCTAGCACTCCAGTAGACAGATAGATTGACAGACAGACAGACAGACAGACAGACAGACAGACAGACAGACAATGTAGATGGTAGGTAGGTGGATGGATGGATGGATGGATGGATGGATGGATGGATGGATGGGTGGATGGTTCTGTAATCCAGTCCCCAGGGCAATATGGAATGAACAAAGTTTCTCCAAGTTCTTCAGGAGCTGACTCTTGAGTGCTCACCCACTGTCTTCATTTATTCCAGGATCTGCAACTGTACCTCTCCAACCTAGCCAACCAGATAGACCGGGAAACAGGAATCGGGGATGTGCCCTTGGTGATCCTCCTGGATGATCTGAGTGAAGCAGGCTCCATCAGTGAGCTGGTCAATGGGGCCCTCACCTGCAAGTATCACAAATGGTAAGATCAGGGAGGACCACTTAGCACTGTGGGAAGAGGTAGGAGAATGTAGCCGGGTCCAGCCTATGAGCTGCCCACTGTATGCACATGGCAGACAGCAATTGTTAAGGCGGATCTAAGTGACTCCTCCCTTTCTTCCCACAGTCCCTATATTATAGGTACCACCAACCAACCTGTAAAGATGACACCCAACCATGGCTTGCACTTGAGCTTCAGGTAAGAACCATGTCCCTTTTGGCCTTCCGCAGGGGTCTGTAAATAATAAGTAAATCCTGAACTTGTGGGCAGAGGAGCTGTAAGTAGTAAGAGAGAGCGGTCAGACCTTTCAGGCTGTAGGACATCAGGAAGTAGATGGCCTTGTATGTCAGTCAGTCATAGTGTGGAAGAGGAGGATTTTAAGGGAAGGGAAAGAACAAGAGACTAGAAGAGGACCCTGAGCTGGGTGGTGGTAGCGCATGCCTTTAATCCCGGCAGAGGCAGAGGCAGGCAGATTTCTGAGTTCGAGGCCAGCCTGGTCTACAAAAATGAGTTCCAGGACAGCCAGGGCTATACAGAGAAACCCTGTCTCGA
>LR752220.1:0-85296 GCA_902729485.2 Mus minutoides | reverse complement strand
GATGGCCAGATCCCAGGATGGATCCTGGCAGTGTCCCCACTGACACCCTGACCCACCCTGTTCTTCCTATCCCTGGTGGCAGGATGCTGACCTTCTCGAACAATGTGGAGCCAGCCAATGGCTTTCTGGTCCGTTACCTGCGGAGGAAGTTGGTAGAGTCAGACAGTGACGTCAATGCTAACAAGGAAGAGCTGCTTCGGGTGCTGGACTGGGTGCCCAAGCTGTGGTATCACCTCCACACCTTCCTTGAGAAGCACAGCACCTCGGACTTCCTCATTGGTACAGGGTCCAGCTTCCCCCTGGGGGGTGGAGGGGCTGGAAGCAGTATCTTATATCTTGTATCTTATCCCCTGGAGGGAGGCACTCTAGAATAAGCCCTTCCAACACAGCTTTATGGATTGGATAAAACCCTTCAGACATCAGAAAGCCAGGCAGTGTGGTATGCACCTGCGGTTCTAGGTATTGAGTAGGCCAAGCTAGAATTGCTTGAACCCACCTCAAGTTCAAGGTCAGCCTGAGCACCAGATGGAAACCTCCCCTGATCTTAAAAATAGATAGGTCAATTAAACAAAATAAATGTGCCGGAAGCATAGCTCAGTGGTAGAGCACCTACTTACCATGTGTAAGGCCCTAGGTTAAAAAGTAAAGCCGCCACCCCCCCCCACCCCCCCCCACACACACACTTCTCCTCATGGTTAATGGCAAAAGGGAGAGAAGGCATGCGGGAGGGAGCTGAGACGCTTCCCTTCCTACTGTCTCATTCCCACCTTGTAAATATCATTGGTTTGCTGGACAGTGGGCACCCACTGCTTTCCAACGACTTCTAATTTCCTCTGATGTGCTGGATGTCACACCTCTGGGCTTTGTGGTAAGGAGTAAAGGAAGCAGGGCAGGCAAGGTTCTCAGGCTTCTTCACGGCTGCATCATTTTCTCTAGGCCCCTGCTTCTTTCTGTCCTGTCCCATTGGCATTGAGGACTTCCGGACCTGGTTCATTGACCTGTGGAACAATTCCATCATTCCCTATCTACAGGAAGGAGCCAAGGATGGGATCAAGGTGAGCCTCACCTTCTGACACTACTAAGGCTTCGGATTGCTCTCTGTGACTTGTTAGCCACTGATCACTGGGCTCCCCAGCCTCTGATAACCACTATTCTTAAGTATCTATACAATCAATTTTTATATACCACATAAGACTGGGATCGTATGATGCTTATCTTTCTCTGTGCGGCTTATCTCCATACTTGCAACCATGCCTGCTGTGAACGACCAGGTTTCAGTTCTTTTATGACTGAACCATATTCCACTATGTTTGTAGGCAGATTTTCTTTATACCATTCATCAGTTGATAGACACTTGGGTAATTTCTGTCACTTGGTTATTTCGTTGCTAACCAATACGTGAGTGAAAATATATGTCTCTTCAACATACCAACCTCCTTTCTTCTGAATATATACTTAGCAGAAAGATTACTGGATCATATAGTAGTTCTATTTTAAATGTTTTGAGGGGTCATCATACTGTTTTCCATCATGGAGATATTAACTTACATTCCCACCAATAGTGTAGAAGGCTTCTATTTGCCCCACATTGGTGGTGTGTAGTCTTTTGAGGAATCACCCTCCATTCTTACTGGGGTGAGCTCTTAACTAATTTTGGTTTTGATTGGTAGTGATTAGTGGTCCTGAGTATATTGAAGTGACCTTTGTTTGTTTGTTTGTTTGTTTGTTGCATGTTTTGTCTGAGAAATAGCTATTTAGAGCCTATTGTGAAATTAGGTGATCACCTCTAATTATTTCATAATGATTACTGACATCCATTCTAACACTAACATCCTGTGATTCAATGACTGGTAGTTCTCAATGGTGTATCACCCATAAAAGTAATTTTATGGCCAGGCATGGTGGCACACGCCTTTAATCCCAGCACTCGGGAGGCAGAGGCAGGCGAATTTCTGAGTTTGAGGCCAGCCTGTCTCGAAAAACTTTAAAAAAAAAAAAAAGTAATTTTATTGAAATAGATCTTTATGATGATATATTAAATTTCTAAAGGTATTTTCTAGCAAATACTATAAGTCATATTTTATTTATAAATTTGTGGTATTGTTAAGAAAATTTTGTAGTATAATTAGTAGATTTCCAATTTAAAAGATAATATCTAGCCAGGCGGCAGTGGTGCATGCCTTTAAACCCAGCACTTGGGAGGCAGAGGCAGGTGGATCTCTGTGAGTTTGAGACCAGCCTGGTCTACAGAGTGAGTCTAGGACAGCCAGGGCTCTAGTGCACAGAGAAACCCTGTCTTGAAATACACCTCCCCCCCCCAACAAAAGATATTCTATATGACTAAAATTGAAGTATTATTCTCCCTGGAAAGTATAATTACAGGGTCATAAAATTTGTACATAGTGTAAGGCACCCATCATGGGTGATGGACAGTGGCGATGTATGCATGTACATACAATGCAGTGTGGACGTGGATATGGGTCAATTGAAAAGGATGACCTGTTAGTCAGATGAACCTATGGAACATGATGTTACATGAAATAAAAGAAAATATAAAGTATTCTCCCACAAAATAGGAGGTTATTAGACTGATTTGACCATTCTACGACTGATAAGTGTTTTAAATATGCTGTGCTTTATAAATATATACGATTCTATATTGTTTTAATTGCTTTTTTCCAGAGACTCACGAATAAAACGTTGCATAGCTAGATTAAGGAGCCATTTGAACGCTTGCCCAGTCTCACAGTCTGCACATCCCAGTGAGCTTCTGTATGGTCAGGATAGCTGTGCTGAAGCCATGCAGCGTTACCCAGGGCTTTCCGCTTTTACCATGGACTATTCATTTATTCTATCTATTCATTTATCTACCACATGGACAGAAACCACCAGCAGCAGCAGCTATGGCAGAGTTGAAACTGGAAAAAAGCATAGCTTTATTATACCCTCTCTCAAGATTCATGTTTCCTCTGCCTATATCCTATCCTTTTGGATCACCTGTCATTGGTGCAATTTTTTTTTTTTTTTGGTTTTTCTTTCTTTTTTTTTTTCCCTTGTTCCGTTCAACCCTGCTCACTCCAGCCGTCCCCATTCACCTCCGCTCGCTCCAGACAGCCCCACTCACTCCGGACAGCCCCACTCGCTCCGGTTGGTCTCTCCAGTCCAAGGATTCGTTTCTTATTATTCTTCATAAGTACGCTATAGCTGACTTCAGACGCACCAGAGGAAGGCGTCAGATCTCATTATAGGTGGTTGTAAGCCACCATGTGGTTGCTGGGATTTGAACTCATCACCTTCGGAAGAGCAGTCAGGTGCTCTTACCCGCTGAGCTGGTTGATGAGTTTCTACATTTTTAATTAATTAATTTATTTATTTCTTTTTTATTTTTTTTGGTTTTCGAGACAGGGTTTCTCTGTATAGCTCTGACTGTCCTGTAACTCACTTTGTAGATCAGGATGGCCTCAAACTCAGAAATCCACCTGCCTCTGCCTCCCGAG
The DNA here is from genome assembly GCA_902729485.2 of Mus minutoides. Lineage (NCBI taxonomy): Eukaryota > Metazoa > Chordata > Mammalia > Rodentia > Muridae > Mus > Mus minutoides. The sequence goes on along the minus strand of LR752220.1, from coordinate 81,799 downwards.
TGCTGGGATTAAAGGCGTGCGCCACCATGCCCGGAGCAATTTTTATTTTAAAAATAAAATAAGTAAATATAGGACTGGAGATACAGCTCAGTGGTAGATCACTCATCTACTAGACTTAATATAGGCCAGCCTGGACTATATTACATAGCAAGCACCACGACAGCCAGGACTACATAGTGATACTGGGGTTTTTTGTTTGTTTGTTTGTTTAGAAACCCTACCTCTAAACAAACTTTTAAGACAATATGAGAAATTATTCTTAATTTTTCTGGAAGTTTATACCAACTTGTTTTCTTTTGTGGGAAGTTCAACTACATAGATGAAAGTCTCAAGTCTTTCTGTTTAAGGAAGGATGTATTTCCAAGGACTGTATTTTTTATGAAATACAGCGAGACTATGTAGTAAGCTTCCATTCTGTTGCCCCTGTCATTGCTCACGTTTTTCCTTCCAGGTTCATGGACAGAAAGCTGCATGGGAAGACCCAGTGGAATGGGTCCGAGACACTCTTCCCTGGCCGTCAGCCCAACAAGACCAATCAAAGCTCTACCACCTGCCCCCGCCTTCTGTGGGCCCCCACAGCACTGCCTCACCCCCGGAGGACAGGACAGTCAAAGACAGCACCCCAAACTCCCTCGACTCAGACCCTCTGGTGAGTCCTCTAAAAGAGTCACAGAGGATTACAGAACTAAGTTCATCTACTCTTCGTGTATGTGCTGATGGGGCTTGGGCAATGAAGGGTTTCAGCATAGCCAGGACCAGAATGAGGCCAGCGAGGAACTCTGAGCATCGGGATTCCTGGGTTGACCTCATGCCTGCATCCTAGCTGAAGCTAAATAACACATTTGGGAAAATGTATTCTAGCCAAGATCCAAGTTTCAGGCAATCTGTGTAAGAAAATAGACCAAAGAAGGGCTGGAGAAGTGGCTTGGTTTTTTGTTTGTTTGTTTGTTTGTTTTTGGGTTTTGTTTTGGTTTTTCGAGACAGGGTTTCTCTGTGTAGCCCTGGCTGTCCTGGAACTCACTTTGTAGACCAGGCTAGCCTCGAACTCAGAAATCCGCCTGCCTCTGCCTCCCAAGTGCTTGGATTAAAGGCCATGGGCCACCTCCATCCGGTGTGGCTCCGTTCTCACAAGCAAGCATTTGCTGCTCTTGCAGAGAACACAGATTCAGTTTTTATCACACATCTAAGCTTAGGACTCCAGCTGTGCAGGAATCTGACACAGCTGACCTATGTGGGCACTGTGTTCACATGGACATACCTTCATGCAGACACACACAATTAAAAATAATAATTGCCGCCGGGCGTGGTGGCGCACGCCTTTAATCCCAGCACTCGGGAGGCAGAGGCAGGCGAATTTCTGAGTTCGAGGACAGCCTGGTCTACAAAGTGAGTTCCAGGACAGCCAGGGCTATACAGAGAAACCCTGTCTCGAAAAACCAAAAAAAAAATAAATAAATAATTGCCAGGCGTGGTGGCGCACGCCTTTAATCCCAGCACTTGGGAGGCAGAGGCAGGTGGATTTCTGAGTTTGAGGCCAGCCTGGTCTACAAAATGAGTTCCAGGACAGCCAGGGCTATACAGAGAAACCCTGTCTCGAAAAACCAAAAAAAAATTTTTTTAAATTAATTAATTAATTAATTAATTAAAAATGTAGAAACTCATCAACCAAGGAAATAGCACAGTAAGGGCTATAGCACTTTTCCTTCTCCCTCCCCTGATATCCAGCTGGGATTTCATCAGCTGCGTGAGTTTGTTAAATATAAGCTAGGGGGAGATACTTCAATGGATCTAGCCAAAACAATTAGCATCTTCAATATGTAAAGACGCTCTCAGGACTAGCAAAATGGCTCAACAGGTAAAAGAATTTGTCACACAAAGCTGACATCCAGTTTCAGGAGAGAAATGACTCCCAAAAGTTGTCCATTGACCTCCACTTGTATGCCAATGGCTCGTGCACAGCCACATTCACCTGCATCTCACACACACACCCTCACACATCCACACACCCATCCACACCCACCCCAATAAAAAAATCAATGTAAATTACATGAAAAAAAAAATCTTATAAACCAAAGACCATGTGAAAGCTACCAGAGACATTTGACTAGAGGAAATACAAGTGACATAAGGACATAAGATCCCCAACAATGAGGAAATGCAAATTAAGTCAAGGAGCTGCTCCTTTGCATTGGTAATAGACGGGGTGTCTGAAGCACAGACTTTCATACTCAACTGTGGGGATGTTCGTTACTAAAACCATGTTAGAGGGTAAGTTAGCAGAATTCAATGAAACTTAACACACACAAATCAGTTGCTCTTGTCTTTGCACCTTTCCAGTAGGGAATAATTCCAATGGAGTCACAATATAGTTTTACTTAAATTTTGACTTAGTTGAAAATGGCTATGTCAAGACCCTTTTTCTTGGCAGACTGATTAATAACATAGACAGAAGAGTCTGCCAGTTGTATGAGTTGCACCAACCAGGCTCACTTAAGCTGAAGCTTGAACTATAAAAGGGAGGGGCAGAGGAGTACCCTGAGGTGATAGACTTGACAGTGTCTGGGGTTAGCACAGAGCCGAGCTGTTGGGGTATAATCTACTGCCAGGGAATTCCAAGAGTCCAGGGCCAATTACAGTGCTTCTCTCATTACTCCCGCTATATGCTGGTAGGTGTTGACCTCTACCGTTTCCTGGAGTACATCTTAAAACATGGGAAGTATTGTTCTTTGGTATCCTCTGCACCCATGACAGCTCATATAACAGTTGTCACTTCTTTATGAACCATCTCTAAACTCCATGTTCTTAGACCAAGTATCAGACCCCTGATACAGGATTATAGGGTTTGGCTGGTTGGGTTGGTTGGGTTTCCCTGTAGGCAGAACCCAGCACCCCCCTCTTGCATTCACCCATGTCTGCCTCTTTTTAGATGGCCATGCTGCTGAAACTTCAAGAAGCTGCCAACTACATTGAGTCACCAGATCGAGAGACTATCCTGGACCCCAACCTCCAGGCGACACTCTGAGGGCCCAGCAGTCACTGTCACCCTGGAGGGCAAAAGGCTGGCTTCGGCGTCAATAGCTCTCCTCTGCCCTCTTCCTTCATAGCTCTGGCTCACCAGCCTCTCCAAGAGAACAGGAGGGAAGAAGAGGGCAGGAGGAGGGCTGGGTTCTCGGTGCTGAACCTTTGAGAACTTCCTAGAAGGAATTGGAGGGGGTGGAGTTTGAGAACTCCGTGCCCCTTAAATACATTTGCTGGCCTCCTCTTGTGACTTAGGAGAAAAGATGATTCTGGTCTTTTCTTCAAGTTTTGTTTCACCTACAAACTCTTGGGCTTTCTGGGGAGGGATTCGGAAGACATAAACAAACAAACAAACCAACTACAGCAGTTCCAAGCTGGTTCTCACAAACACCTCTGAGACAGTCACATGTGGGCAAATCTAAGGAAGCTCTACAGACTTTCTTGCAAACCTTTCCCAGTTCTGTCGACACTGCCAACAACCTTCCCCCAGAGATCTGGCCAGAGCCCAGAAAAAAAGAAGCATGTGGTTTAACAAAAAACAAAACAAAACAAAAAATATATGTGTAAATCAACCTGTAGAAGGTAAAAACGGCAATGGAAAAGATGAAGCTGGAAGGAGGGGCCCAGTTGCCAAGAAGGAAAGAGAGCTTCCAGATCTTGCCTTCTGGATGACAAGAGGGGACATTGCAAGATAGCTGCCAATCTAAAATGTCACCAAACCACAAGAGTAACATCACAGCCTTCAGAGAAAGACCAGAAAGCTGTCTTTCTGCCCTCTAACTGAACGTGCATGAAAGTCAATAAACCCTACTTTTTTAATTTTTAAATTTTTATTTCTATTTTTTCCTTCCATCTGCCTATTTATTTGCCCCCCTCCCCCGCCCTCCAGCTCCCTCACGTCAATGAGATACTTGGGTTTCCTTCCAGGGGATAGTTTTGCTTTCCAAGTGGGTTTTCTTTGGAGAATTTAATTCCATAATATTGGTACAAGTTAGACCTCCCATGCCACTGTCCTTGGCATCCTTGGGGGCTTACATGGGACAAGAAACATTGGCTCATACTAGTAAGAGAAGAAGAACTCGGTCTCTTTGATTCCTTTTGAGAAAGCACATGTTCTACCTGGAAGCTCAAAACGGCCATCCTCCGGCCATCCTCCGGCATGATAGACCTATCCTGAGCTTCATCGTGGTCTGGGAGGAAAACCCAAATACTGGAAATACCTGCCTGTCTTATGGCCTGTTAGGGCCCTCACTGCACTATTTGGATGGTAGCCACTTTGCCTGACTGAATCATGATTCCCTAGCTAGCCCTTATTAATTGTTTTTGACAGGTGAATAGTCACTTATAAGAGATGGAGCAACCGTGTGACCTGCTTCAGATCAGAATAAAAGGCTCAAAGAGTTTGACTTGGTGGCCAATATCTGCCTTCCAAAAAGATCTACGTCTTGCAGAAGTTGCCCTCTTTCTAACCCACACTCCTTCGTTTGACAAGTACTTACTGAGTATTTAACTTTGTACCAGTCACTATGTTTTTAAAAAAAAAAAAAAAAAAAAGACAAGACTTGGTCCTTAAGTTCAAGGTCTAGGAGGCAATGTCAATCTCCTTTAAGTAACCACCCCTCTATTATCTGGACCTTGAAAAATCATCTGAGAAGGTGAAGCCCAAGGAGTCAATTAAAAGAAGCCTTTGATTAGATCTGCAATATGTTATAGGCAGAAGATTAGGGATCTTGAATGAAGCCTGAAGAACTATGGAATCTTGCTTGTCTTGAGTGGGAAAATCTCCTTCTGTCACTTCTGGAAACCAGTGGAACCACATTCCAGGTTGAGCTGCCTCATGGGCTAATGTGTCAGCACTCTGCAGATCAGGGATATATGCTATAAGCCTGGACCTAAGAATATGCTCTCCAGATTCCTAAGTAGCACACAACTTACCAGAATCTATACCAAGATTCTTTAGGCAAACTAACCTGGGCCATTGTTCCACCCAACCAAGGAATTACATGCACCTGACTCTTTAACAGTCTGTTTTCATTTAGATCCTCAAGAAGGTCTAGCTTGTCCCTCTGTGCCCTTCCACCCCCAGCAAAAGCTTCTATATGCACCTGGTAGCCCCAGGGATGACAGGGTCCTCTGTTCTGGAGACTGTTATTGCTACTGCTGCTAATTCCACGAGCTGTGAAGATCCCCAACTCAGCTGCAAAATATGCAATTCTGTGGTGGGAAGAGGCTGGCTGTCCGAGGATGGTGCTGAAATCACTGCCTTAAGGTCTCTGCTGTGCAGAATGAGAAGGCCCCCAGAGCTGGGTGTTCCAACTTAGAAAGAAGGGGAGACTGGATAGGCCTACTTTGGACATAGGTCTCTTCTGAACCCTATCCAAAGCTCCAGTACATGGCAAGGCTCAGACTTTTGCTAACATCCTGACGCACTCTCTTTTCTGGTGCTGCCCAGCCAGTGCCTTCTGACACGGATGTTACTGGCTACTTAAGAAGAAGGAAAGTAGGAAATGCCTTCTTCCATTCCAACTGCCTCAGACTACAGAGAGAGTGTCTCTGTGGTAACTATGGATACCATCAAGAATTTTATTTGGGTCTGCAGCAAGTTGATTCTGGAGGCCTCACATACTTTAACTTCATTTCTATTCCTGGGATCCACCACCCTCTTCTCTCAGTTGACTGCTGCATTTAGTTCAGGCCTCAAATAGCTGTCCTCCAGGAAGTGCGTTCCCATCTAGTGAAGTGCTCTCAAAGCCTACACTTTCCTTCTGGAGCCTGGGGACCCTGTTTACAGTTGCACATCTGGGCCCCTCACAGTAGGATCAACCATCTCAAAGAAAGGGGATCATGGTTTTGTGGCAATTTTGGAAGGTTGAGCCTCCTCATGGTGCTATAACCCCTCAGGATGCTCCTCCAGACTTCTAAGAAGCAAAACGCCTGAGCTCCCCCTCACTGCCTCAGAATTCATGGCAAGGAGCAAATCCACAGCATTCCTCCCAACCTACACACTTCTTGGTTGAGACTACTAGGACTCCTCAGAAAGGAAAAACTGGGTCCCACAGCTAAATTCCCAATCTCCAGGCACCTTCAGAAGAATGCAACCTATCTTAATTCTGCAACTTTTGTTATTAACTTTCCTTCCAACTCCTGATTCCATCCCTCACCAAAGTTGGCTAGTGAAGAACATCAACCTTTGGGGGGCCTCAGCTCCAGGAGAGGCTCGCCAGAGTCCCTTGCACTTGGGGATGAAGACCAATAAGTTGTTTTCAATGTGTTTGTTTCTCAGTCCCTGCCTAAGCACTAAAATAAAATACTAGGTATTGGAGGCTGCTATGGGACCTGATGTCTGTGCATTTTTCTGTCTCTGTCCTCTCTCACACAGGAGCAGTTTGTTGTTATCTTCCGGGTCTTTATGGAACATTATTTTTGATACCTGCTTTCTGGTATCTCGGTGCTTATTTCTGTCTCTGTAAATCCTTATTCCAGTGTCTTTCATGTAGTCTAATCATTTGGAAGGTAGAGGCTGGCAAGGAAGGAGAATGGGATGGGATAAAAGACCACAGAGAGAGCCCACAAGAAAACTTTCTTGGTTGGTAAACATTTGGGTCTTGAATTACCAACCTTCTAATCTGTCCATACTGATGGACATAAACAAAATAATGATTTTTTTCCTCCCCTTTTCATTTTGTGCTGTGTGGTTTTTCTAGTTTACAAGAGTCTATGTGGACCTCATGTACCCATCTCCTTCCTGATGGCTCTCAAAGATGAGTCATGCTATTCACAGGAGTGCCACCTCCTTCCAGGACTCTGATGATGAACTCTGTTTCCTGTCCTATTCCAGAAAAGTAGTAGGCTCTCACACCACCTCCCCATCACCCCAGATGGAACCCATTCCCAGCAGCCAGCATGTACACAGAGGACACATGCCTGATGAGGTGGTCCAAATGACATTAATGATCTTTTTTATGGCATAGGGGTTTGGGAGAGGAAGTTGTACTGATCACAAATCTAACCCAAGGTTCGAGTGTTGAAGTGACTCAGATGGTTAATTAAAGCTCTTTCTCATTCTGTATCCTTCCTTCCCATAGTCCTGTGCATTAGCTAAATTAAAGCTGGTAAACGGGCTCCATGAGCCAACAACCCCTGTGGTAAGAAGTGAAATGGCTGTAACAACAGGTTGGTTAATAGAGATGAATAAGATGGATGTACCAACAGTTGTTAGTACCCCTTTTTTTTCCCCTTCTACTATTGGGTATTGACTCTAGGGTTTCTCATACACTCAGCAAGTACCCATCACTGAGCTCTCTTACTATCCTTTACTAAGTTGTCCATAATGGCTCTGAATTCAGTAAATATTCCAAGCAATCTTTGAATTTGATGATCACACACACACACACACACACACACACACACACACAGGCCTCTCAAGTAATTGGCATTTCAGCCTGCATCAATCACTGGGCTCAGCTATAATACACTCTGTAGTAAGAACTATACACGACAGTTCCCAACAAGGGGGCCCAAAAATGTGTTCCAAATGGCCAAAGCCTGAAGATGTTCTTCATCACTGAATCAGCCTTATCAATCTTCAACCTGCTCAGGGATAACTGGGCCACCAGCTTGGCTCTCCCCACTGCCCAGGATACACTGGTATACACTCTAGCCCTGGAAGCACGTGCTGTTCTAGGGAAGATAGAGTAAACTGGAAAGCAGCAGAGACTGGAAGGAAAGGGAGTTGAACTTTGGAAACCGCAGGGAGACGACAGTTAAAAACCTTCACCTATTTACATTAGTTCATTCCCGTTTGATGTTCTGGCCGTTTTCCTTAATGATTACGTCACAGGGAACATTCTCTGACGTGATCCCAGAAAGGGAATCCCTGGTTCTTGATTCAACCTTTCATTCCATACAGTGGTGGCACTGGATGTTTTCAGATGGATGTTTTCAGACGAGCAACAGCAGAATGTAGGAATTTGTTAGGAATAAAATCCCCAGGCTCTAATCCAGATTTACCAAGTCAAACCTTTGTGGCAGTGCCCAGCAATGCTTTTAACAGTTCTGTTGTGAATCCAATGCCTGAGAGCCCTTGCTCCAGGATGTCTGATTTTGGGAGACCCCAAATAAGCATCTACAGTCTGATTCAGATGTTAACATTTCAGAGTCATTTTTCTCATACTTAGGTTTCTGGGAGTTAACAGTGGAAGCATGTGCTTTGGGGTGGAAGTCAGGGAAGCTTACATCTTTCCCATCTGAGGGCAGTCTCTAGTAGGAAACTTCCTGCCTCGGAAATTTCTATCTGGCAAACTATGGGGCTTCAGTGGAGGAATTGTGTTGGCGGTCACATTCAAATTGCTGTTTTGACGGATTCTTTTTCTGATAATAGTGTAAAAAAAAAAAAGGAAAATAAAATCTAATTTGCATTTCTATGATAAAATGTTCTCCTGGCAACAACCCTCTCCCTTCTTTAAGTGGTTAAGAGCGCTGATGAGTTTGTCTAGCCAGACCCTCCTTCCCCAGAGCAGCTGACAGCTGTGGGGCTCCAGTCGCCAGAAAGTCCATGTCTCTGCTCCGCCCACAGGAGAGAGTTCTACACAGTGAAAATAACGTTATCTACGGCCTTAAGTTCAACCTTGCCTTTTCCCACACCAGGACCTAAATACAGTACTCGGCAAAAAGAACAAAATAAAATCCTCTTTGAAAAAAAAAATTTTTTTTTTCAGAAAGAGCTTCATAGATTTCCAAACTCACAAACTAGTTGATATGGCCATAGAAGAGTTGAGACTTTTAGAAGTGGTTTTGTTTCAAATTTCTCAGTTTCCCTTCTATAAAAGCACTTTTGTGTAGAGTATTAAAAATCACTAGTACCAGGTCTCCTGAGCTCAGGGACTAAGCAGTGGAAGGAGGGACTAAAGTCCAAGGAAAGCAGGAGTAAAACATTTACACTAAAATCCTTACCATCCAGCCAGCTCCCGTGACATCATCCTGCCTCCCTGTCATCCCAGCTCCTGTGACATCATCCTGCTTCCCTGTCATCCCAGCTCCTGTGACATCATCATCATCCTGCCTCCCAGATCCTGTGACATCATCATCCATCCCAGCTCCTATGACATCATCCTGCTTCCATGGCATTTCCCTAAGAAGGAAGATAAAAAGAGCAAACTCGCGCCCGGCAGCCAGTTTCCGATACAGCTCTGCTGCACCCCACCCCCACTTCCTAATGCTGTTCGGTTTACTGCTTTTAACAAAACAAATTTATAGTGAGTTCCAGGCCCTGCTGGCTTCCTTTCCTCCCCCTCCCTATCCTGTTTTACACAGCACTGCTTCATGTAAGAGTCTGTTTCTCAAATGCATGGCATTCCTCAGGTGGAGGATGGGCAAGAATGTTCACTTTTTAAAACTTACTGGGTAGAAAAAGTCCCAAACCAGGATATGTGTGTGTCCGTGTGTTCGTCTTATTTTCTTCTCATTTGACCCTCGCCTATTCCAATCTGTCCCCTTTTATACCTGATGTAGAAAAGGCAGAACCGAATCTGGAAAGCAAATTGTTGTATATAGTTGCGGTAACAATCACGAAGAGAGCTGGGCTGTCCCCTCAGTAATTCATTTTAAATGAAAAAAGAAAAAATTGGTTGAAAATGAAAACCATGCCTTGGCCAGCCGAAATGGCCTTCCTCCATCGCCGCAGAGGCTTCCCTTCCCTGGGTCCTCTGCCGACCAGGCATGTCTCCATCCAGCAGAATTCATCTGTTCGCTGCCATTTGTGTTTCAATAAAGTTATCTCCTGTATTGTCCTCTGGTTTCCTAGCCCATTCTCTGCTTGGTTTCTGTGTCCATCTATCTTAATGCTTGGTATGCAATGACAGATAGCTCGTGGCCCTTTGCCTAACTCAGAAGCAAACCCCACCTGCTTTTAAACTACCCTGACCAAATGTTAATAAGCAGGAGTCTTTTTACTTCTGTTTTGTGGGCAGGAGAGAGCCCCACTTTGTACACTGTGGACAGTTCTGTCCTGCTTTATTTCAGCTGCAGATTATATGAGCAAAAGCAACGTGGGGAGGGTTTTTATTTCATCTTACAGGTTATAGTCCATTATAAAGGGAAGCCAAGGGCAGGAACTCTAGGAAGAGGCTTGGACCCACAGCCACTTAGGAACTCTAGGAAGAGGCTCGGACCCACAGCCACTTAGGAGTGATACTTACTGGATTACTTCCTTTGGTCTTAGCCTAAGCCCACCTGCCTGGGGATGGAACTAACTACAGTGGGCTGGCTTCCACTATTGTCAATTAGCAATTAAGAAATAGTTCCCAAACTTGGCTACAGGCCAATCTGATGGAGTTAATTCTTCAGTTGAGGTTTTTCTTTCACAGGTAATTCTAGTTTGTGTCAAGTTAATACCTAACTATGACAGTTTCCCTCACCAGAAAGCAAGGCTTCCAGGCTTGAGGGTCGGGGGGAAAGGTCTTGAGTTCTCCATCTACTGCAAAGTTTGAAAGTGCACTAGCCTCTAGACCAACGGTTCTCAGTCTGTGGGCCTAGAACCCTTTGGGGGTTGAATGATTCTTTCACAAGGCTCACATATCAGATATCCTGCATATCAGATATTTACATTACAATTCATAACAGTAGCAAAATTACAGTTATGAAGGAGCAACAAAAATATTATAGTTAGGGATCACAAAGTAACTATTAAAGGGTCACAGCATTAGGAAGGTTGAAAAACACATTTTCTTTTGGGAGGCAAAACTGAACTTGCCTCCAAGGACAGCTGTTTTAATGGAGTTCAGTTTCTCCTGGCCACTGTAAGACAGAAGAAAATAAGCCTTTCTGTTCTCCACTATGGAGCTGCAGAATCAAGAGGCACTCTCTGTCCTCTGAAAGCACCCTGGTAACACAGGCCACCTTGACCCTCTTTGACACAGGAGATGACAGATGGGTTCAGAGCACTCCTCAAGAATGTTCTTTTCAGATTAGGCCATTTAAGCTACAGTCGTTATCAGTTTAGCAACCAGTCTTGGGCTGGTTTTTTTTTTTTTTTTGGAACTGCTAGCTAGTTTCCTTCACCACTTGTGAATAAGAGAAATGTTCCTAGAAAGTATTCAAATCTTAATCACTAAATCTTAGCAGCTTACCAAGAAACACCTGCTCTGAGTACCAACAGCATAAGTCACTCCATCCCTCCTGCCACCGAGTGTGGCCTGCAGTTTAATCCCTTGCTCCAATCTCCTACACTTGCTCTGTTGGGTAGCGGCTTTAAGTTGTGGCCATTTCCTGTGACCACCCTGGATAGCCATATTAAAGTACTCTTTCTCCCTTAGCCCTTCCATTGTGATTTTCCTGAAGTGGCGGTGGGAAGGATGTTGGGCTAACTAGATGGCACAGGGGGGGGGGGGGCGAAGTACTTGTCATACCTGACAGACAACCTGAGTTCACTCTTACATAAAGGGGACCATAGATAAACTCCACACTAAGTTGTCCTCTGACCTCTACAGGTATCCCAAGTCATGGCACGCGCACACATTTTGTTGTTGTTGTTGTTGTTTTTTGTTTTTTGAGACAGGGTTTCTCTGTATAGCCCTGGCTGCCCTGGAACTCACTCTGTAGACCAGGTTGGCCTTGAACTCAGAAATCCACCTGCCTCTGCCTCCCAAGTGCTGGGATTAAAGGCGTGCGCCACCACGCCCGGCACACACACACACTTTTAGAAAACGTTTTATTGATCTCTTTGTGAATTTCACATCATGTACCCCAATTCCACTCATCTTCCCATCTCTTCATATCTGCCCTCCACCCTTGCAACCCCTGCCAATAAGATAGAATAAAAAAGAAAAACAAGAAAACCCCAAACATCTAGTCGTGGGAACTGTAGTACGTCACAGTGTGTCATCCAGTACACCCTTTTGTCCCCACATGTTTACTTGCAGATGTTCATTGCAGTGAGTATTGGTTTGTTGAGAGGGCTCTGGCTTCTGCTACACTACCACTGCTGGATCCTCATGGGGACTCCTCTCAGATCTCCTGTTGTTGGCCTGTGTCATGGAGAGCCTGCAGCTCTGGATCTGCAGGACAGGCCTTTAACATGCTCTAGCAGATCATAGATGGGGTAGATGTTGGAAGAGGCCAACTCAAAGCCCTGGATCTCAGCCTGGGAAGTAGCTGAGGTGGTCAGCCTGCCACTGCACCACCAGGGTAAGCTCTCCAGCAGCTCAACGGCACAGCCACTAAGAGGTGGTCTCAGCTCTTCTCTCCTATCCTCAAGGATGTCTCACCTGTGCCTTCCACACTGGGGCTAGCTCTACTGTGCTGCCCAGGCAAGGTGCAGGGCCCACTCTCCTAAGGTGAGGGGCAGGGCCAGCTCTCCCACCTACTGCAGGTAGAGAAGGGTCGGGGTGGGGGAAGGGCATCTCTCCCTTGCCCCCTACAATCCACAGCAGACAAGGTGCAGGGCCTTCTGTGTTCATGTCCTCAGGGCTAGCTTACCGTCCCTTGCTGTCAGGGTCAGCTCTACTATGTTGGCCAGGCAAGGGGCAGGGCCAGCTCAGAGCAGTGCTTCAGGCAGCAGTCCAGACTAGGGACATCTGCATGGCCTTTGGTAGTAAAACAGCTTGGGATATCAACACAGACCTGGTTGCCATAGGACCTCGAACCCAGACATGTGGACCCCCCGCAGCAGTATGGGTCCAGATGTCCCATGGCATCAAGTGCAGCTATTCAGATTAGCATGTCTCCTCTCCCTCTGGCAGCACGCCTCTCAGATATCCACACAGTCTCTGGTAGCAGCCCAGACCACAGAAATCCACTTTGCCTTTGATGATAATTCAGGTCCCAGACATTGACACAGACTGCAGCTACAGCTGCAGCAGGAGCAGGAGCAGGAACCCAGACATGGCCCTTGGGGGCAGCTGGGGCCAGGACCTCTGCATGGCCTCCTCATATCCCCCTATTCCTCACTGCCTTCAAGTCCCCAGTTCCACCTTTCTCCAGTGTATGAACCCTTCAGCTTGGTTTTCTCCTCCATCTCCTCCACGTTCTCTATCTGTTCCATCTCCCCATCACACGTTCATCCGTCGTAGTGGTACCCACGGCAGGTGCTTGGGTGTCTTTCATCCGGCCTCCCCCAACACGTTTTTAAAATTAAGTAATGTTATGTATTTGCAGGATTCACTCATAGTAGTCACATAAAGAATCACTCTAGAGCCATGTGTGGTGGCACATACCTGCAATCTCTGCAGTGGGGGAAGTGAAAACAGAAAGATCAAGATCAGGGGGTTCAAAGCCACTGTCAGCTATAGACCAAGTTTGAGGCTAGTCTGGGCCGCGTATGACCTTGTCTCAAAACAAGATAACGACAGGTAGGTAGATAATATTTTTTAAAAATCATTCTAGAGAAATGCTCCTTCACCTGTAGGTATTCTCCCCTAGACAGCCCTTTTTGACACTGGGTTCATCTAAGCTAAAAAGCTAGAAGACTGGTTTTTTCTTTCTTTTTTTTCTTTTTTTTTTTTTTTCTTTTTTTGGTTTTTTGAGACAGGGTTTCTCTGTGTAGCCCTGGCTGTCCTGGAACTCACTCTGTAGACCAGGCTGGCCTCGAACTCAGAAATCCACCTGCCTCTGCCTCCCGAGTGCTGGGATTAAAGGCGTGCGTCACCACGCCCGGCTAGACTGGATTTTTCTAAAGCGACCACTCCCCATTGCCAATTTCACTTCAGTTTTTCTGCATGTCTCCTTTTCCCTGTCCTCTCCTCAGTATCTTAGGATCTCTAAAGCTAAACAGTAAATGGAGCCAACTGAATAACTGCTGTTTTCAGTTGAGGGGAGGGGTGTTAGTTTTAATAAAGATGCTATTCTGAACCCCTTCCTTAAAGCCCGACCTCTGTCCTACCTCGTCTGAAATCTGAGCCTAGAATCATGCAGGTAGAGAGGAGTGATGGGCAAGGGTGAGGGAGGGCATCTCTTCCGTGCCCACTACAATCCACAGCAGACAAGGTGCCGAGCCTTCTGTGCTCACGCCCTCAGGGCTAGCTTTCCCGCTCCCTGGCCAACAGGGTCTTGCCATCAAAGGCTTGGAATAAAGGTGCCTTTATTCCAAGCGCGTTTTCTAACAGCGCGTGCGACTTCAGGACTACAAACCGTTATGAGAATTCTGTGCGTGCATAGACGTCCAAAGCTATCCCGGCCGGCGAATCGCGGTTCGGTTCCGGCAGCAGAAGGCGCTGTCTCCGGAGGCTGCGCTCTATCTCCGCCCCCCGCCCGCTCCCGCGTACTTAGGTGCGCAGGCGCGGCTTCGCGGATTGGCCGTACGCGGGAGCCGTCATTCGGTGGCGGGTCCCGGCCGCGGGGCTGGCGGGCTGAGGGGAGGAAAGATGGCGGCAGCGGCGGCAGCTGGTGCGGCTTCTGGGCTGCCGGGTCCAGTGGCCCAGGGATTGAAGGAGGCGTTGGTGGATACCCTCACCGGGATCCTGTCCCCCGTGCAGGAGGTGCGGGCGGCTGCCGAGGAGCAGATTAAGGTGCTGGAGGTGACAGAGGGTGAGTGAGGCGGGACCGTCACGAGGATGGACTCAGACCAGGGCCGGCCGCACAGCCCGCTGACCGCAGGGATTTGGGGATCCTGAGCCAGCGGAGAGGTGGGCGTCAGGGGTGGATTAGGAAACGTGGGGGTGGGGGTGCCGCTGGAGGCTGGGAAAGTCCTAGAAGAAGGGTGGCGCGTCTGAAAGGAAAGGGTCGGGGGAGGTGGAGCCTTGGCGGGGATGGGGTGGGGGAAGACTTGAAAAGAGAGATAGATAGTGGCCGGGTTCTGCCGAGGACAGAAATGGAGTTCGACGTGGTGCTGGCGGTGTCGCGCAATCTAGATGATATCTGAGCCCGAGACAAGGTCTTTTTTGCTGTTTTCTTCACCAGCTCGGTTGTGGTGGGATCAGGGAAGGGAGCTAGAGAAGGGCGAGAGGTAAGGCCCTTAAAGAGGCGGCCACCATCGAACAAGTTTCAGCATCAGAGTTTTAAATCTGGCTGGTTGTTCAGACCCATCACGTTTTCCTAGAAATCAACTCAATTCGATGCATATGACGCTTCATTTTCCGACCATGCTTCCCGTTTTTTTTTTTTTAAGACTTATTGGCAATTATTAAATATTGTGCATTTCTATGTACAGGAACCGATCTTCCCATCTTCCTTTGTTTAAGATTCTTTGTTCTCATCCTCCCGTTATGTTCTTTAATGTGTTAGAGAAGAAACTATTAGCTTGACGTTTTCTTTTAATTTCCTGTTTAGTGGGCGTTCAGCAGGCCTATTTTACAATGAACAGAAAAAAAAGGGTCAAATCTCCTTGGTCTTTATGTAAGAAACATATCTGATTTGGAATTCCAGATCCTCGGAATCCCCAAGCTCAAGGGAATATTTCCACTGCTCCTTAAACTTAGGCTTCTTCAGAAATATGGGAGATTGTTTCCATATTTGACCAACCACCCTCGAAGCCTTGAGTTAATACTCCTGCAGGACTTGTTTTTATTGAAAAGAAGTGGATGTGGAGGGGGGAACCTCCCTTGAATTTAGTTTTTATATCCTCTAATATGACCAACTATTGAAGGCAAGTTTCCTTTTGTTGGGACTATTGGGATTCAGGATCTAATAGCTTAGAGACTATTCTGAAAGGCCAGGTGTAGTTTTATAACATACCAGACTCTCTTAAGAGAGGGAACCATGGATGGGAGAAAGCTATTGGAACGAAGCACATAACTTGTCCTGAAGTTTCTAGGTCAAATTCCTTGACTTTACAGTTCATGCCTCTGCCTCCCTCGGTATAAAGAAAGAATGCTGATAGGCAGAAACATTCCTAAGTTTAACTTGTTACTTGCATTTAGTTGCTGGTCTGATGCAAACTGATCCTTAATTAAACCTCCCATGAATGATACCCAGTGTTTGAGCTAACCCCCAAATGTATGGCTGACACCTTAACTGTGAAAGGCCGGCTTATGTTTAGACTGTACAATAGTTATAGTCTTACTCTGATTTCTTCAACTCTAGCTAGATGCTATGGCCTCATCTAGGGCAAAACCACCTATACAGTTCTTGAGATCGGTTTGAAGTTCTTGTCACCTACTCTTGTTACCCTTTGGAATCTTGAAATCAAAAGTACAGAATTTCGATCTAGTCACTGATGAGTAAATTGATAAAGGCCACCTCAGTTCTCCCTCCTGTCCCCATAACCTACTGATAATGTGTGAGTGGCCTGCTGAGAGGCAGGGGCAAGCTCTGATACAGTAACAGGAATGGCGGCCTGGTAGGCATATGACTCAAGTACAGAATGTGGTTACAGAGGTGGATCAAGTCTGGAGTTGAATATAGTATATTGGGCTCTTCGGTGGCTTTAAAATAGTCTTATCCCTTTCTGTACCTGTTTTTAGTTAGAGGATAGTGATTCATTCCTTAAGAGTCTTTTTCCGGGAGTGGTCTTTAACAGTAATCTCTCCCATTGGGTCCTGAGCATCTCCAATTTTACATACTGGCTAACTCTGAGATACTTTTTCACTTCTAACAGCTTCTTTGGCTGTGGCCCTTCTTTACATGAAATGACAGCACCTGGTCTCCTAGGGGGAGTTTACTAGCATCTTAGTCCTGGATGGTGAGGAAACCGTTTCTGTAATGAAAAGGCCTCATGGGCCAAAATAAAGAAGGCTTTCTTGCAGATGAGTAAATTAAGTGACTTGCACCCTTGGAATTGCTTTTCGGTTCTAGTTTTATTCCAGAAGGATGAGCCTTGCTTTCTGGTCATTTAAAACATCTTCCTTAAAACCTGAAGTTAATGAGAGTTGGTGTCTTATTTTTGTGTTTTGGTAATTTTCTTTTCTGTGTCAGTAGAGCACAGGGTCAAGTAACATATCAGATCTAGTCCTTCTACCCTCTTGAAGAGCCACACTGTGGGCCATTTGCTATGCCTCACATAGGCATAGGACACTAGATCCACGTGGACTATAAGATTTTAGGGTTGGTTTTTCTCTTTTCTTTTCTTTTCTTTAGCCCTGGCTATCCTTGAACTCACTCTGTAGGCCAGGCTGGCTTTGAACTCAGAGATCCACCTGCCTCTGCGTCTGTCTCCCAAATGCTTGGACTAAAGACATGTACCATCACCACTGCCAGTTGTATGACTTGTTATTTTTGCGGGAAAGGTGTGTGTGTGCCTTTCTTGGTTGCCAGCTGATGAGCTCCACTCTTGAACATTACTTCAAAGATCTCTAACTTGTGGGGAAAGGCATATCAATTGTTACCTCCTAGAGGGTAGGGCAAGAAAGGATGAAGAAGTTCTGGCTAAATTATATCAGAAATAGAGTTTTCCCTCTAGGGTTGAGGGTTGAATTTGGGGCCTTGTGTATGCTAGGCAAGTATTCTGCTACCTAGCTACATCCCCAATCCTGTAGATGAGATTCAAAAAAGTACCTCTCTTAAGAAATAGAACAAAAGTTGCATCCTTGTCATTCTTTTTGTCTTTCAGCTGGTATCTTCACTATCAGTTTTTACATTATCCAAAATGAGCACATAGTCTTAGAAGCTCAAGAGCTGTGTGTGTGTGTGTGTGTGTGTCAGAGTCAAAGATCCACCCAATTCTTGCTGTATTGGCCTGATGTCCTAGACGTGTTTCTTGAACTCCTGCTCTTGCCCTTTCCCTAAGCACTGGGATCTAGGGGAGCCTGCAGACTTTACATAGTTAGAGCCTCGTTGTTACTCGGAGATGATGTCATTTACAGCCTCACCAGGTGTCACTGCAGCCCTGACCTGAGGGGGACAGTACTGAAAAGTCTGGAGTTCCTGTGTCTTGTGGTATTCAGCAGATAATTATCCCCTTTTTCCTAAGAGGATTAGAGTTTGAGTTCGATTAGCAGAGTTTGTAAAAATTTAGTTCTGCCCACATAGGGTGAAAGTAAAAGGTTTTTAATTTATTAGCATGTTCTTGTAATTGTTTCATTTGTAGACAGACATATATCAAGCATTCATTAACATGGGCATTAGACAAGAGACATGTAGATTCCCAAAGGTCTCTTGACTCTGAAACTTAATGTTTTGTCATCAACTGCTGCTGCTGCTGCTGCTGCTTCTTCTTCTTCTTCTTCTTCTTCTTCTTCTTCTTCTTCTTCTTCTTCTTCTTCTTCTTCTCCTCTTTCTCCTCTTTCTCCTCTTCCAACTCCTTCCTCCTTCTCCCTCTCCCTCTTCTTCCTCTTCCACTGTTTTAATTCTGCTTATGGTAAGACTGCTTTCTGATGTCACCTCTTTGTTTTTGGCATATTGATGCTTTACTTCTTTCCTCTTTCACTTTCCTTCTTTGCTTCAAGAAGAACACCCTAAGTGCTAGAATGAGTACCTTCCATGTACAGTCCTGTGTTCTCTAGCTAGCAGAGCTGAGATTTTTGTAAAACAAAACAAAACAAAACAAACAAAAAAACAAAAAAAAAACTAGGCTTAGACCTGTCTTTTTTTCCTTTTGCTACTTATTTTTATCTGTTAGAAATGAATACATATACACCTCCACTCACACACATCATTTGCCCTTTTTTCTTTTTCTTTGATTTTCTTTTCTTCCTTTTTTCTTCTATGCTTAGGGTTGAACCCAGAGCCTTATGCATTCTAGCCAGGCATGCATTCTACCACTGAGGTATAGTCCCAGCCCAGTCTTTTTTGCCTTGCTCCACAGAGAATACATGCTTTCTTTCCATCTCCCACCATTGCACTGACCAGAGGATATGGATAATTCCCTGGCATTCAGATGCTGCTCAGTTGTATATGATGATTTCCCCATCTTAGATGCCTAGGGAGATGATCCTGCTGGCTGGAAATGCTTTCTGGTTCTCATGGGCACTTTTCTGGCTTTCTTACAGTATAGCATAAGCACTGTCCACCTGCGAAGGGCACCCCGCAAGGATCCAGACGCACTCCTGGGCATGTGGCGGGCACTGAACCGAGCGGAAGGCGGCCACGCTCGGAAAAAGGCCAGTGGTAGAGTTTTCTTTTCCCTTTAAGCTATGGTTTTGTGGTGGTTACCTATCCCCATGAGAGATAGGAGGCTTCTCCAAAGTGCTGCTTAAAACTTTCCTACAGATGTTCTCTGTTGACAGTTCTCCCTGAGGTTGGCTATCAAGACACTGGCAGATCTTAAGTCTCTCCTAGACCCTTGAGAGCAGCAGTATGCATTTCTTAACTTTTCCTTTGTCCTCCCTGCCTTCTTTGACATTTTTCCTTCTAAGCCAAAGTTTTTGTTGCCACAGATATTTGTTGCCAAATAGGGTAAGAGAAAGTAGGACCAAGATCACCAGAAAGGGAGAACATACACCCAAAAAACTAGAAAATGAGTCTTATATTGAACATGAGACTAGAAAGTCAGAGAATGCAATGGGTTCCTTGGAAAGCTGAGAGGATGTCTGTCTGGAGTGGAGGCACCAGATGAAAAAAAAAAATTCAATTAACCAAAGAAGGCTGTTCCTGTTTCACCCTGGAAATGGGAGCTAAGGGGAAATATGGTTCCTGACAAAATGGTTCTAGGAATTCCTATAGCTCTCAAAGCAGTGC
The DNA here is from genome assembly GCA_902729485.2 of Mus minutoides. Taxonomy (NCBI): domain Eukaryota; kingdom Metazoa; phylum Chordata; class Mammalia; order Rodentia; family Muridae; genus Mus; species Mus minutoides. The sequence goes on along the minus strand of LR752220.1, from coordinate 62,236 downwards.
TCTTTGGTTCAGTGTCTTAGATTGTATCCTCATTTCATCTGAATTAGTCTCTTCCCAGCAAAAGTCCAGTGTACATGTCTCTTGTCTTTTCTCTGCTTTCATTAAAATGTTTCTTTTTTGAACAGATAGTTGGCTTTTTTCCCCAAAAGTTACTGTATAGATTCTGTCAGTACACGTCTTCAAATGAGGGAGGGTCCAGCTATCTTAGATGGGGTTCTCTGCCCTCAGACAGAAGTCAGCGCTGAAGAAACAGCCTGTGTTGATCATGGTTCCGCTAAGCAGTGAACTCAACGGCTGTTTGTTTGTTTGTTTGCTCTTTTGATCACACTCTCAACTTCAAACCAACTGTCTTTCATTCTCTGAATTAATCTTACAGCAGACCTCATCAATACCATACCATCATGGTCATTGGAAACAATCCTTCATCAACTCTTGTGTAAGTTACAGTTTTTAGTAGTATGATACTTTTCTTAGAGCTATATAATTTAGGCAGAAATTTCCTTTCTCATACCCCACTATTGTCTCCTGCAAAATAGTTTTTTTTTTTTTTTTTTTTTTTTTTTTGTCTTTAAAATGTGAAGTTTAATGGTTTAGAAATTCTGGGAACTTAGAGAAGAGAATGTATTCTATCTATTCTGTTTTAAATCTTGTCTTAATTAGCCGAGTTAGTCTGCAAGTCATCTTGCCCAGGAGACTCTTAAACAGGCATTCATACTAGTTGAACTTTCAACCTTCTTTCTTAGGTGAAAGAAATTAACTTTTATAGAAAATTCATCTTAAGATATGTGTAGGTGGAGACTCTTGGCTGACTTGCTCTTAGCCCTCCATATAGATCTTAACCTCAGGCTAATCTCTTCTCGGCATCCTCTGCTGTCTAGCTGCTGAGTGGAGTGTGAGGTGTGTTTTTGCTAGGTTACCAGACACAGTTTCCTTAGGACAGTGGCAGAGAAGCTCCCAGCGGTGTGACCCTCACTAGAGGGCTGCGTCCTCCTGGCTCAGACACCGAAAAACCTTTCATAGAAGCTTCTCTTTGGAAAGTAGTCTTCACAGTCTCCAGTCAGTGACACGGGACCTCAGCTGTCCCGGACATGTGTGCAGTGTTCCGGAGTACTCGGCTGGGTCTTCTGCTTGGCACCCGTGTGGACTGGTGATGAGAGACAAGTCTGTGGCTCCTTTTCCCTCCTTAGTCCTCATTGTCACCCTAGAGCCACGAGCAGCAGTGTTCTCATTGCAAAGATGGTCGTTCAAATTTATTCATGCTTTAGAGTTTAAACTCAAATTTCAAAACCTTCTCAAAAAGTCGTATTCCTCAGGACCTTTTCATGCTGTATGATTGACTATTTTGCTTATTTTTGCCTTGTTCTAGTTTGTCCCTATGGGAATGATACAAAAATTAAGTGTATGCCAGGAACTTTTAAAACACACATAAATGTTATGTAAATAGCACCATAAAAGAAAGTTCTAGGTGTTCCAAGTAGCTTATGAATATGTTTGTAGGTCACTCTGATGAAGGAAGTCGCATGAGGCACACTAGAACCAATTACTGTGTCCAGGGAGTCTAAAACCATTTAGGTTCAACTATTGAGGTTAATGTCTGTTACCACACTGACTATCTGAATTGCAAGTGTGGGTGCCTTTACTAGAAGTATTCCTTCTCCTTTCTTCTTATTTATTTATTTATTTATTTACTTATGGAGATGGGGCTTATATATGGAGATCAGAAGAGAACTTATTGGGGTTGGCTCTCTCCTTTAACCATGTGGGTTCCAGGGATCACGTTCAGGCATCAGATTTAATGCCAGTGCCTTAGTTGGCTGAACTATCTTATTGGGCTATCTATTCTTTTAAAAATGGATTTTACCTTGTTCTGGTGAGATGGTTCGCATTAAATTAAACCTAAACATAGTGTTTAAGAGGTCTTAATACATCTGGGCGTAGTAGTACACACCTTCAATCCTAGCACTACTGGAGGCAAAGGTAGGTGGATTTCTTGAGTTAGAGGAGAGAAATAGCAAGGACCCCCACCCCAACTCAAAAACAAACTAAAACAAGGATCTTCTTAGATGGTAAATGGACCTATGTGTGTTTGATAGAGTCCATGCTAAAAGCTGACTCAGATGGTTGGGTTTACACACCTGTTTCTTCTATTGCAAGAAGAGGGCTTTTTATATTTACCTAGAATCTGAACTAACCAAAATAATCATATGAATCAGATTGAATTTCAGTATCCATAGAGATGATTCTGAAGGTTTTAAGTGTTTGTGATTTAAGCATTTAATTCATATATTAAAAGGAAAGCCCATTTTACCATGGTTTTATAGACAGCCTCATTCTTCATGAGTGACAGGATGGGAACCATAGAAAGAGTCCAAGAACTACAGCTTAGAGAGGCTGGAGCTGACTCAGCAGCAGAGTACTTGCCGAGCAAGAAGCCCGAGCTTCCATCCCTCCTGTTGCAAGAAATAAATTCATTTAAATGCCATTTAAAATAAAGGCATTGAGCCAGGTGGTGGTGGAGCACACCTTTAATCTCAGCACATAGGAGTCAGAGTCAGGTAGATCTCTGAGTTTGAGGCCAGCCTGGTCTATATAAAGTGAGTACAGGACAGCCAGGGTTTGTTACACAGAGAAAAAAGATGTTGTAATTTGGAGTAAAACAAACACGAACCGAAGAACCCGTTACAGGATAATGTGAAAGAGTCACTCCTCTAGATGATACTTTGGGTTTTCTCGGTGTGTCTTGAGGGGGGGGGGGTTGCCTGCGTGTATGGCTGTACACTGTGTGCATACGGTGCCCTCAGAAGCCAGAAAAGGGCACTGGATCCCTAAGACTAGAGTTAAAGCAAGTGTAAGCTGCCATGTGGGTGCTGGGAATCAAAGCTGGGTCCTCTGGAAGAGCAGTAAGTGCTCTTAACTGCAGAGCCAGCTCTCCAGTCTTCATTACACGTGAACAAACGGGAAAGACACTGTAATTAGCTCAAATAGGACATCATAGATAAACTAGACAGGTTGATTCTAAGGGTTGTATAGAAAACCATGGAGTGAAGAGTAACTAATAACATTGAAAAGAAAGCCTCCCAGAAGGGACAAGCTCTTCAGACATGTAAACATTGCATAAAATTTCTACAATTACATTGTAGCACAGACACATAACTAGAAAGGCAGTTATAGGACAGAAAGTCTAAAAATCCTATTCAAGTACCTATGGAAACCGAGTAAAACAAGAGCATCCCTGCTTTACAAGTCTGATATACTTCAAAATCTGTTGCAGTTTGTGTATACCGACATGAGTCTGAAAGTGGAAGATTGCATCTGCCATTATGTGATAGGTCAGAGTCAAAACACAAGAATACTGCTGGCTCGCTGCTCCACGCTTGTAGTCTTAGCTGGTAAGAAGCCTGAGGCAAGAGAATCTTGAGTTCAAGGCCACCATGAACTACACTTATATACTGTCCAAAAGAAAAAGAAACAAATGGTCTGGGCTTGGTAGCTTGTGATACCAGCTCTTAAGAGACCAAGGCAGGAGAATTGTTGCCAATTCGAGGCCAGCCTTGGCTACAGTAAGACCCTGTCTCACTAAAGGCAGTATGTGAAAAAGAGAGGAAATAAAGAGTTTCTCTGTGTAGCTTGGCTATCCTGGAACTCCCTCTGTAGACTAGGTTTGCCTTGAACTCAGAGACCCACTTGCCTCTGCCTCCATGCTGGAGTTAAAGGTGTGAGCCACCACACACCTGGCTAGATGGGACTTTTTTTTTTTTAAGATTTATTTATTTATTATATGTAAGTACATTGTAGCTGTCTTCAGACATTCCAGAAGAGGATGTCAGATCTCATTACAGATTGTTGTGAGCCACCATGTGGTTGCTGGGGTTTGAACTCAGGACCTTCGGAAGAGCAGTCCTTGCTCTTAACCGCTGAGCCATCTCTCCAGTCCCTAGATGGGACTTTTTAAATGGAGCTGGGACAACTGCATAACCATTTGTACCATACAGAAAAACAAGCCCCAGTGACTAAAAGCCTAAATGTAAGAAACTAAAGCCCTAGAACTACTAGAAGAAACATGGTGAGTTCCCTTTAGCCCTACACAATGGTGGGCAATAAAAATGAGTAACAAGCCGGGTGGTGGTGGCGCACACCTTTAATCCCAGCATTCGGGAGGCAGAGGCAGGCGGATTTCTGAGTTCGAGGCCAGCCTGGTCTACAAAGTGAGTTCCAGGACAGCCAGGGCTATACAGAGAAACTCTGTCTCGAAAAACAAAAAACAAACAAACAAAAAAAGAGTAACAAAATTGAGATGCTTGGGCTAACCGCATGAGTGTGTTAAGTCAATTCCCATAGGATTGTTTGTTATACTGACACCACCATTCTTTCTTTGTGAATTTAAAGGATAAATAGCTTACCTAAGAACAGGTGTGGTGGCTTCAAGATTTGAACTGAAACTTGCCTAAATGTAGAGTCCTAGCTGGGTTGTTTGCTTTGTTTAGAGGGGCAGGGGCAGTAGTGTGTGTGGATATGTGGTTTGGGTGACATAGAATTTTAAATTTCCTACCAGCCATAGGTTTAAAAAAAAGAAATAGGTAGAGATAATTTTAATGCTAAAAGGCTAGAGATAGCACAGTGGTTAAGAGCACCTGCTGCCCTTCCAGAACCACATCTAAGTTTGTTTCCAGCACTCATGTTGGGAGACTCACAATTGCCTGTAACCGACCTTACATTCTTAATAAACAATGATTACTTTGCAAATGTAAATGGGTCTATTTTTATTTGGTAATGAGAGTTTATAACATACTTTCAATAAGCACTTCAAGACTGTTAATAAGGTGTTTGACTCATACCAATGATCCCAGCACTTGGAAAGCTGGGGCAGGAAGATCCTATTCAGGACTGTCCTAGGCAAAATCCTGTTTTGTTTTGTTTTGTTTTTCTAAAATTTATATTGCACATTGAAAACTGTTCTCTGCGACCCTTGTTTTGTTTTGTTTTGTTTTGTTTTTAGGGTAAGTGTGTTGAGCCAGGTTTTCTCAGATTTAATGTCACAGTTCCTGCCATTGCTGCACTATAGGAGCAGTGGGTCAGGTTTCTTCTTGAACTCTTTCCTTGTGGCTTCAAGTTAGAGCTCAGTGATTTGTTGTGGCTTTTGTGAATATCCTTAAACTCACAGGAACTTTTTCTTTTTCAGAATTTGGTGTTCACCTGGCAGAGCTGACTGTAGATCCTCAGGGGGCACTGGCAATCCGTCAGGTAAGTCCAGGGTGACCTGATAAGTACTTTCCCTTCACTTAGTAACTTAGAAACCTTCTTAGGGGAAGGAGAAGGAATAAGGGCAATGTATAAAACATGATTTTTATACAGACTTAGATGATTCAAGTGTATCAAATCATAAATGTAGGTTTTTGGGGTTTTTTGTTTGTTTGTTTGTTTGTTTGTTTTTGGTTTTTCGAGATAGGGTTTCTCTGTATAGCCCTGGCTGTCCTGGAACTCACTTTGTAGACCAGGCTGGCCTCGAACTCAGAAATCCGCCTGCCTCTGCCTCCCGAGTGCTGGGATTAAAGGATAAATGTAGTTTTTATATGTGGAAATAAGTCCTATTTCTTGTTGCACATGACAGCTTATTGTCTTCACAGCTGGCGTCAGTTATCTTGAAACAGTATGTGGAAACTCACTGGTGTGCCCAATCAGAGAAGTTCAGACCTCCGGAAACTACAGAAAGGGTAAAGGCTAATGCTTTCGTGTGGTTAATTTACCTACAAAGCTGTGAGAGATAGTCCTAAGACACTCAGCACCTAATATAACACTTCTGACATCAGGAAACAAGACTAGGAAGACAGTAGATTGGTGGGCGGCACTATGAATGAGTGCTGTGCTACCCGTGAGCATGAGGAAGGGCTGTGTTCAAATCCCTCTCTGCCCTTCTGCAGGCCTTGAGAGCATCGGATGTGTTTAACTGTGAACACTTAATTACTTAAGTTTCCAAAATTAGAATTAAAATTACTAACTTTGAAGGGTTTGAGAATTAAATAAAATACTTCTTAGTACAATTGCTAAGCAACCAATCCGAGTACCCAAGAAAGGATGAGATTCAAGGTCTAGACTGTGGGTTAGAACCTGGTACAACTGTGGGAGTGTTTTGTATGTGTGATATCCAGTGAGAACACCACTGTGGCTGGTGAACTTGTAAATGTGGCTACTGTAACTGAGCAGTGAAGATCGTTCCAAGACCTACTGCTTACCTCTAATTAACAACAAGTGCCCTTCCTCCTCTGCAGGCAAAAATTGTCATCCGGGAGCTATTACCCAATGGGTTGAGAGAATCTATAAGCAAAGTGCGCTCCAGTGTGGCCTATGCTGTGTCTGCTATTGCCCACTGGGATTGGCCTGAAGCCTGGCCCCAGCTCTTCAACCTGCTTATGGAAATGTTGGTGAGCGGAGACTTAAATGCTGTCCATGGAGCCATGCGTGTGTTGACAGGTACTGGAAGCCTTTCCCTTGGTGTTGTGCTTGGACCTTAAGTGAGAGGGGAACAATTAGAAGCTATGTGGTAATATGATCTAGACCAAGGATCTATTAAGTGTTTCTCCCCTCTTTCAGGTTTTTGTAAATGTTTCTCTTCTAGTTTTTATCTCTGTAGCCAACAGAAGTGCTCTTGATTCTTTCCTGAGAATTGAGTTAGCATAGTACTACTTCTTCTTCCAAATCTTTATAGAGCAATACTGTAGGCTAAGGGTATGATTCAGTGTTAGAGCATGCACAAGTCCCTGACTTCAAGCCTCCAAACCACACACATACAAAGATACAGGAATGCCACAGCAAGTCAGTTCTTAGATTTTTGGGTTGAATTCTGATTGCACCTTGTCACTCTGCTTTGTCTCTTTGAGCCTTAGTTTGTTTCTAAGATGCTATCTTATTTCTGTTCTGTTACTCTGAATAGACACCATGACCAGTACAATTCTGATAAGATTGAGGCTTGCTATGGTAAGAGGTGAGCTCAGGGTCGTCATGGCGGGAAGCAGCACAGGTATGCTGCTAGATCAGTAGCTGAGAGACACGCTGGACCTGCCATAGGCCTTTGGAACCTCAAAGCCCATCCCCAGTGACACACTCTCTCCAGCAAGGCCACACCTACTCCAGCGAGGCCATACCTCCTCAAACAGTTTCATTCCCTGGCGACTAAACATCTAGATATATGAGTCAATGAAGGCCATTCTCATTCAAACCACCATAGAGGAGTTTTTGGTAATTGACCTATGCTAAGCTATGTAAAGTATTGAGCATAATAGCTGACATGTAGTAGTAGACTGAGTAACCTTTAGTTATTAGGCTTAACATAATTCTTGCGTATTCTTTCCTATTTAGCTGACTCTGTATCCTCTTGAAAATGTCTCAATAGTTCCATCTTTAGATGCTAATATATAAACACATGAAATGAAGTGTAGAGTGATTAAATTCAAAGACTTGTACTCCACTGCATAGTTCAACCAGGAAAAAAATTAAGAATAGTTAGTGTTCATTTGAGTGTGGTAGTACTCACCTTTAAACCTAGTACTCAGAAGGCAGAGATCTCTGTAAGTTTTAGGCCAACCAGAGCTATACAGTAAAACCCTATCTTAAAGTTAGAACAAAAAAATAGTCAGGGCTAAAAAGATGACTGGTTAAGAATGCTTGCTGCTCTTCCAGAAGACTCAGGTTAGGCTCCCAGGCCTTGTCTGCTGTTAGCTGCCTCTATCTACTCCAGCAGTTTGCTGTAACTCCAGCTCCTTCACTCCCATACATGTGCCCCCTGACCTCACACACATGCAAATAAATCAAAACTTTGATTTTTCAATTAAGGGATGGGAGAGATAGCTTTGTTGAAGAACACTGGCTGCTCTTCCAAAGGACCTGAGCTCAGTTCCCAGAACCCAAACCAAGCTCACAGTTGTCAGTGACTCCAGCTCCTGCGGATCTTATGCCATCTTCCACCCTCTGAGGTACCAGCACACATGTAAGACTAGTGAGGTAGGGCTAGGGATGTGTCTGAGTTATAGAAGCACTTGTCTAGCATGTATGAAGCCCTGCATACAGTCCTCTGCACTAAAAACAAAGAGTCATAGTCAGGTGAAAGGTTTTGTAGAAATAAGAATTAAAAGAATTTATGCAATCCTTACCATAATACGATCAGCTCAGAGATAGCATATTCTTTGCTACCTTCTTCTCTTTATCTCTCTTCTGAGAAAATTTCAACTTTCAGTTCAAGGAGTTTTGATAGTTTTTTTGTTTTTTTGTTTTTTTGGTTTTTCGAGACAGGGTTTCTCTGTATAGCCCTGGCTGTCCTGGAACTCACTCTGTAGACCAGGCTGGCCTTGAACTCAGAAATCCACCTGCCTCTGCCTTCCAAGTGCTGGGATCGCCGCCACCACTACACAGCTGTTAGATATCTCGGTGGCGCACGCCTTTAATCCCAGCACTCGGGAGGCAGAGACAGGCGGATTTCTGAGTTCAAGGCCAGCCTGGTCTACAGAGTGAGTTCCAGGACAGCCAGGGCTATACAGAGAAACCCTGTCTCGAAAAACCAAAAAAAAAAAAAAATTATATATATATATATATAAAATATTATTATATATAATTACCAGTCCTTCCAGAATTTACTTTCATATATCCCTAGGTCTGGCCTGAGTTTCTGGTCCTTTACAAGTTCTGTCATATATTCATTCCCTAGATAAAGTTAGTAGGAAATCCTTCCACAAATACTGATCTGGAGCTGCTGGAAAGATGTCTCAGTGGTTAGGAGCACTTGTTGGTCTTGCAGAAGACCTGGGTTCAGTTCCCAGCACCCACAATCTAGCTCACAGTTGTAATTCCAGTTCCAAGGAATCTGACTCCCTCTTCTGACTTCTGTGTATGTTGGACACATACATGGTGCACAGATGCACATGCAGACAAGCACTCGAACATATATAATAAAAATAAGTCTTTTTAAAAATACTTATCTGAGGCTGAAGAAATGGCTCAGCAATTATGAATGAATTCTGTTCTTACATAGGACACAGGTTCAGTTCCCAGCACCAATGTTGGGCAACTCACAGTTTTATGTAACTCCAGCTGCAGGACATCTGACATTTATGGCTTCCATGGCCTTGTGTCACATATACATATGGTATGTGATAAAACCTCTCCTGAGGGAATACANCTGAGGCTGAAGAAATGGCTCAGCAATTATGAATGAATTCTGTTCTTACATAGGACACAGGTTCAGTTCCCAGCACCAATGTTGGGCAACTCACAGTTTTATGTAACTCCAGCTGCAGGACATCTGACATTTATGGCTTCCATGGCCTTGTGTCACATATACATATGGTATGTGATAAAACCTCTCCTGAGGGAATACAGCCCACACCAGATTGGGAGCCCATATCAGACCAAAGAATGGACACTACCACCCATGTCCAACGTGGTAAACCACAGAGTTTTATAGAGGCTACTTCCAGGAATAGAAATGACTCAAAGACAGCTACATTACCAAAGCCCACCCTAGCATAGGTGACAGCTCCCAAAGCTGGAAACCTGGAGCACACTGCACAGGCCGCTCAGCAGGTTGGAGCCTGTCCTTTCCAGGTGCCTCAGTTGCTCTAAATCTTTCTTGGCTGGTTTCTGCTTCTTCCAGGCAGCCGATCTGATCTTCGACTCTGCAGCTTGGCTGTGCTGTATGGGAGGGGGATTCCTGGCTTGTATAGCTTACTCTGGCAGGGAGGGGCCTATTGAATCTTGGAAGTTTCAGAGACTCTATTTGGAGTTGTTTCTTACCTTCCTGCTTAAGGAGCGTCCTTGCAGGATGGAATGCTTTAATCTCAGAGAGAATGGTTACATGACAGCATACCTCCATGCACATACATATGTATAATTAAAAATAATAAAAATAATTTAAAGTAGATATCAAACAAAGAATGTTAAATTAAAATAATAGTAATAATAATACTGCTGGACAAGCCATCTTGTGCTGATCTTTTCAAAATCATCTTTCCCCTCTGTCCTGGAACTCACTATGTAGGCCAGACTGGCCTTGAACTCAGAGAGATCCCTTGCCTCTGCTGGGATTGAAAGTGTATGCCTGGCTTTCTCTTTTCTAACAGAATAACTCCTATGTATCTTTAGACAGTTTCAAACATGTAAAGAATGTATCTTAGTCATGACTACCCCCAAGTCCTCACTCCACTCTTTCCAGTACCCCAACATGTCCTCATTCCCCGTCCATGCCCCTGCTGCCCTCCTTTTTGTGTAACCCACTGAGTCTAGTCATTGCTCGCTGCAGGATTGTTGACTTAGAAGACAGCACTGCACACACAGCACACCTCTCCACCTCCTGCTCTTACAGTCTTTCTGCCCCATCTTGTGTGGATGGGGTGGGGGCTTGATACAGATGTTCCTTTTAGCCCTCAATAAACACTCAGGTTATTCTCACTTTGACAGCAGTGAGTGTCTGCTGGCCTGCAAAGAAAGGCTTCTCTAGCCAAGTTGGGGGGAGTACTAATCCATGGGTTTAAGTATAAGTATTTAGAAGGCAGTTTGAGAATAAGTTGCTTAACAAAACAGAAGGGATGTTTCCCTAAGACTTAGGACCTCCCAAATCATGGTCTTTGACAGGACAGGACAAACATGAATTCCCTCTTTTGAGGAGACCTAAAATATGGGAACTGAACCCAGGTCCTCCTCAAGAGCAGTAAGCTCTCTTCACTGCTGAACTATCTTTCCAGCTCCTGGCCAGTTATATTAGAATGAGTGTTTGTTTGTTTGTTTGTTTTGTATTTTTCAAGACAAGGTTTCTCTGTGTAGCTCTGGCTGTCCTGGAACTCACTCTGTAGACCAGGCTGGCCTTGAACTCAGAAATCCGCCTGCCTCTGCCTCCCGAGTGCTGGGATTAAAGGCGTGCGCCACCACATCCGGCTGCTTGAATGAGTTGTTTTTTGTTTTTTGTTTTTTTAAAGATTTATTTTATTTATTATATCTAAGTACACTGTAGCTATCTTCAGGCACTCCAGAAGAGGGAGCCAGATCTCATTACGGATGGTTGTGAGCCACCATGTGGTTGCTGGGATTTGAACTTATCACCTTCGGAAGAGCAGTCGGGTGCTCTTACCCGCTGAGCCACCTCACCAGTCCCTTGAATGAGTTTTTAATGCTGTGGTTTCCATAAAGGGTTTTCATGTATCTTTAGAATCTGGTTACCTTGCTCTCTCTTCTCCCCTGCCTCTCACCTTTAACTTCCAGTATTCTCTATGTTCATATCAGATGGGTTCTGGTCCCTCACTCCTTATGACCTCTTCTATCCTCAGATACTTCAAATTAAGCACACAAATCTAAGATTTCAAAGCTAGTCTTCACATATGAGACAGAATATGTCCTTGTCCTTCAGAGCCTGAATTACCTCACTTAATATAATATATTCCAGTTTCTGTCCATTTTCCTGTCATGTCTTTTTTTTTTTTTTTTTTTTTTTTTTGGTTTTTCAAGACAGGATTTCTCTGTCTAGCCCTGGCTGTCCTGGAACTCACTTTGTAGACCAGGCTGGCCTCGAACTCAGAAATCCGCCTGCCTCTGCCTCCCGAGTGCTGGGATTAAAGGCATGCGCCACCACGCCCGGCTGTCATGTCTTTTGATTGTGAGCTTGATATTATATTAGTATTTGGTTATTATTGAAAGGCATGCATTGATTGCTGACATTTTGTTGATTTTTTTTTTTTTCTTTTTCCTCTCTTCCTCTCTTGCCTAGTATTTTTCTAGCATGGTTTATTTTCTGCAGCTCATTCGTGGATTTGTTTTCTCTTCACTGTGAGGGATTCCTTTAGTCTATTTTTATCATGGAAAGCTTTTATCTTCCCTTTAGTTATGACAAGTAGCTTTGCTGGCACAGTGCTCTGGACTGGCAGTAGTTCTTTTCCTTCAGAACTTGAAATACATCACTCCGAGCCCTGCTGGCTTCTAAAGCTTCAGTTGAATGATCTGGAGTTATGTCAGTGGGTGTGCCTGTTGTGTGACTCAGTGTTTCTCTCTTGCCTCTTTCACGGTGCTTTTTTTCTTCTGTGTATTTTAGTGTTGTCAACACACCAGGGAAGAGACCCTCACCTAAGGAATGTCTTCCATGAGATTGGCCTGTGGGCAGGTCTTTGAGGCATTTTCTTAATTGCTAATTGATGTAGAAGGGCCCAGCCCACTGTGGGTAGCGCTATCCCTAGGCTGGTGGACCTGGGTTATATAAGAAAGGTAGCTGAGCAAACCAGGGAGGGGAGCCAGTGTGCCTTCCTCTGTGGTCCCGGTTTCATTTCCTGCTTTGGCTTCCCTTGATAATTGACTATAACCATTAAGCCAAAATAAGCAATTTCTTGCCCAAGTTGTTTTTGGTCAATGTTTTATCACAGCATCAGAAAGCAAACTAGAAAAAGGGTTTTAGTTAAATTCTAACAAAAGACGGTTCTCTTCTGGTCTTATCTTTGTGTTATCTACTGTATCTGGGTTGATATCTCTTTTCCTAACTTTGGAAATTTTTCTGTTATAATTCTTTTGAAAATATTTTCTAGCCAGGCAATGATGGTGCACACCTTCAATCTCAGTGGTCTGGAGGCAGAGGCAAACGAATCTCTGTTGAATTGGGGCCAGCCTGGTCTACAGATGGAGTTCTAGAACAGCCAGGGCTATACATAGTAACTCTGTCTTGAAAACCCAACAACAAAATAAAAGGAAGTATTCTCTATGCCTTTACAGTGAGATTTTCTTATGCCTGTTCCCTATCAGAGTTGTCTTGTCTATCTTGGAATTCCCTTCCATCCCCTTGAATGTTTTCTCTTTGTCCTTGTTGCACTGTTCCAGTTCCTTTATCTTGTCTTCAGGTGCAGACACTCTATCTTCTCCTTTATTAATTCTGTGCTGAGACTGTCCACAGAATTTATTTCACTGTGTCTTTTTTTTTTTTTTTTTTTTTTTGGTTTTTTTCGGGACAGGGTTTCTCTGTGTAGCCCTGGCTGTCCTGGAACTCACTTTGTAGACCAGGCTGGCCTCGAACTCAGAAATCTGCCTGCCTCTGCCTCCCGAGTGCTGGGATTAAAGGCATGCGCCACCACGCCCGGCCACCACTGTATCTTTTAATTCCAGCATTTCTGCCTGGCTTTTCTTCAGTATTTGGGGTTCTTCTTAATTCTTTCAAATCATCCTAGCCTTCCTTATTTCATTCAGGTGTTTATTTGTATCTTAAAATATGCTTGTTACACTGGGATCTCTCTCAGAGACTTCATCTGATTCTCACTAGAGATCATTTCTGTAGTTTTAGTAATTTTGAAGGAGCTAGTTTGCTTTGGTATTACCTATTTTTTATGTTACTGCATTGGGATTTACACATCTGGTATTTTTTTCTTTCCTTGGTTTATTTTTTGTCAGTTATATTTTTCAGATGACATATTTGAAATGGTCAAATGGGATTTGAATGTGGCGATGTTGAATGTGTAGTTCAGAAAATAATTCCTTAGACTAGGAGTAGCTCTGGGGACCTGGTGTACAGTCTGTCTTATTCCCTGAGTTCCATGTTAGCTGTGAAAGCAACTACAGCTGCTTGATATCAGCACTAAGCAATTGTCAAGAACGGTTGGAGGACAGACAACCAGGTTTAAATAGTGTAGAGTAGACTCAGGTTTTTTTGTTGGTAAGATAGAAATGGGAATTAGGATGGGTAAGAGGGAGGAGTTAGCATAGATCACCGTGGAAAAGAAAAACAGTGAAGTTAGTAAAATGTAGCCAGAAGGGGAAAGTTGAGACCCCTTTGGGGTCCACAGATTTAGAGATTGTTAAAGGTGATGGAAAGTTTTCTTTAAGTAAAAAGAATAAGGGATAAGATGAGAGAAGAACAATATAGGAAGAAGAGGGGAGTTTACGGGGCTGGAGAGACAACTCAGTGGTTAAGAGCACTGGCTGCTCCTCTAGGGGACCTTGGTTTAATTCCCAGCACCCACATGATGGCTCCCAACCATCTGTAACCCCAATCCCACGGGTATAACTCCCTTTCCTGGTCCTTCCTAGGCACTTGATGCACAGACATACATGCAGACAAAAGCCTCCTCCCCTCAAACGAGGCTAGTGTATGAGTTGTAACTAGAGTTAATGGTGGAACATGCCTTACAGTAAGTAAGACTGGTGGACAGAATACAGAAAACTCAAAAGCAAAACAATCAAGGGACATTTATGCAAGCATAGAAATAATTTAGTGGAGAGTTGCCTCAGTGGTTAAAAGCACTTGTTGCTGTCACAGAGGACCCAAGTTCCCAGTACCCACATGTTGATTAATAATCGTCTGTAATTCCAGTCCCAAGGAATCTGACCTCCCTCTTCAGTCCTCCATTGGCATCAGATACTCATGTGATACATTTACATACAGGCAAAATATATACGTGTAGACAAAATAGTCATGTACATAAAATAATAAAACAAATCTAAAAAAATAGGGTATTTTTTAAAGGAATAAAAATAATAGGATATCAGATATTAAAAATTATTTTGTGGGGCTGAAGAGATAGTTTAGTGGTTAAGAGCTCTTGTTCTTAAAGAGGATCTGGGTTTAATTCTCAGCACCTACCTGATAGCTCAAAACCATCTATAGCTGCAGTTCTAGGGGATCCATGTTCTCTTCTGACTTCCACAGGCACCATACATGCATGTGGTGTAAAGACATATATGAAGGCCAAGCATATATAAAAATTTAAATAAATAAATAAATAAATAAATAAATAAATAAATAAATAAATAGAAACAAAGCATAAAACAAACAAAAAAAACCTTCCCACTTCTGGGCTGAGCAGTTAAGAACACACTGGCTTTTCTTCCAAAGGATCCATGCTGAATTCCCAGCACCCACCCACATGGCAGCTCACAACTGTCTGTAGCTCCAGTTCTAGGGAATCTGCCAGCCTCACACAGTCAGACATTAGGGCAGAACACCAACGCACATAAAAATAAATGGATGGATGGATGGATAGGTGCAGATCTTAAGAGTTTGAGGCCAGCTTGTTCTACATAGTGTGAGACCTATCTAAAAAAAAAAAAAATGAAAAGGGGAATAAAAGGAATATTTACAAAGCTGGAGAAAAGCGGTTAAGCATGCATACTGCTTTTGCAGATGACCTGAGTTATATTCTGTGTATTCACATTAAACAGCTCATAGCTGCCTTTATTTAACTCTAGCTTCAGGGGATCCAGTGCCTCTGGACTCTGAGGATCTGCGCTCACACACACATTTATAATTTAAAAATTAGATACACACACACACACACATTTATAATTTAAAAATTAGATACACACACACACATATATATATGTGTGTGTGTGTGTGTGTGTGTGTGTGTGTGTGTGTGTGTATATATATATATATATATATATATATAGAGAGAGAGAGAGAGAGAGAGACTGGTTATGCTCAGCTGCACATAGTTGCAAGTTAATTCTCAATTCTTCTGGCTCTAGTAGGTTCTGCATGGTGTTATGTTATAGAGGAGGAGATGGTAGCCTTTGATCTCTGAAGCCTCTATGTTCCTGGGGCTCTGGCATATTAAAGGAGGGGAGGTTGAAAGTCCTTTCCTGCCAGACATGGTGACGGGCATGCTTTTAATCTCAGTGCTCAAGAGAGAGGCAGATAAATCTCTACTAGGCCAGCCTGGTCTACAGAGTGAGTTCCAGAATAGCCAAGGCTACACAGAGAAACCCTGTCCCAAATAAACAAGAAGTCCTTTCTTGATAATTCCCTGGCTCCTGCACACTGTGTGGCATGTCGAGCTCCTATGCTCAGGTGTGTGAGGAGCAGCTCTCTAGGTCTAGCCGTTGAATCTGTTTACTTGGCATCTATGCTGCATTTTACATGCCCATTCAGCAGTAATAGTAGGTTATCAATTCTATGTCAAAGACTGACCTTTCATTTGTCCTATTCTTATCCCCAGATATCCTTTGAGAGTACCTACTGTGTTCCTACTGTTGAGAAACACCAGAAAGCCCAAGGTGCTCCTTTCGCCTCCCTGCTTCTGTATGAGTGAGGTGACTGCTATGTGGAATTGAACTTCTAAGAGCCTTTGCTTAGCTCTCATAGTGCCAGGGTATCCAGCAAAGGACAATTGTTTTAGCCAAGGAGAGGAAAGCCTAATCTTCCTGTACAGAGTTCAGCTTCTTTCTGACAGATCTGGAGAGAAAGGACGGCTGTACAATTACTCTGATTGGAATGCAGAAGAGTCTTTGTACTTGACTAAGGAAATGACTATACAGTGAGGTCACTTTTCTGTCAGCCAGGAGAAGGAACTGGTGAAGAAATGTGTATCCTTTGTAATGAGTCAGCAGGCACGAAGTGGACGGCAGCCAACCTCCATTCACAAATAGCTACTCCAGTTGATTTCAGCTTCACACATGGAACTGGAGTATCCATGAGGACAGAAAAGTCTTAATGTGTGAGCAAGAACTTGTGAGAAAATGGGACCAGTTCTCTTTAGGGTTTTCTTTTGTTTTTAATTTTGAGATGGAGGTCACTCTGTTACCCAGGCTGGCTTCTAACGCCTGGCTCTTATAATCCTGTCTCAGCTTCCTGAATAACTTGGAAAAATAGGCATGTCCAAATGTGCCCAGTGTCTTTGAGACTTTTTGGGGGAAGATACTGTTCTTGACTTCTGAGTTATTTTACTGTTTATAAAAGAGAACTTGGTCTCAAGATATAAAGGAACTGTATGCTAAGAATTTAAATATTTGATCTAATAGATAAATCTTTTACTTCTTGTAGTTTTGTAAATTTAGGTGCTAATACCCCAAACTTTCTGACTTGATAATAATGACCTCAGAAAACTTACTTTGAGTTTAAACCTACAAAGTATGAACAAATTGAGACTACTCACAATGATTATAGAAAAGTTAAACAGTACAGTTAGTCACTTCAGTACTAAGATTCCTTTCTTTGTAGTAGTGGTGATGGTGGCAATGACACTGGGGATTGGACCAGACCCTTGAACGTGCTAAGCTGCACCCAAGCTCTATGCTGTATTTATTCATAAATGCAGGCTATGCTTGATCTTAGGCCCAGAGGTGGTAATATGCTATCCAGTGTATTTATTTGGACTGACTTCAATCTAAATGGAATTTGACATTTTATTAAGATATTAATTTTATTAAGATAAAGCTTGGAATTTATCTTTCAGAAGGAAGTCACATTCCTAAAGAACAGCTGGTTTCCAGTAGTTGATCTGTATTTGACCTGTGGGGACTGATACAGGGTCTTTATGTGCTTTGCATAGCATTTTCTTACTTAGTTTTTTTCCAGGCACAAGAAGATGTGACCTGTCTTTCCTCACCTCTTTCAAATCTGCACACGGGTTAAACACCTTCACTTAGGAATCCTCTTCCTATCCAGTTAACAGCAACCCCAGAATTACACATTGATAAATAGAGTCGATGTTTAATACATTTTCGGATGGGTGGGAGGGTGGGTAGTTGGTTCGTTGGTTGGTTGGTTGGTTGGTTGATTGGTTGGCTTTTCTCAAAACTGGGCTCTTATCATGTAGCCCTAGCTGTCCTGGAACTCAATCTGTAGACCAGGCTGACCTTGAACTCAGAGATCTGCCTGCGTCTGCCTTCCAAGTGCTGGTGTTAAAGGTGTGCACCACTATGCCCCGTTTATGTTTTGTTGTTTACATTGAAGTAACTTGTCAGGAGGCAGAACTGACAGAAACCAGAATCGCAGTTGTACCCAAATGCTGTCACTGGCACAAGCTCAGAAGGGTCCCTGTTTGCCTTACTTGTGTGCAATTGTGTTGCAGATGGCTTTAATCTGTGTGCTTTTCTTTTTAATCTCTTGTATCTTATTTTGTGTTCCTATCCTCTCTCCCCTTCTGACAAATACTACTTCTGGCTCCTTTTCCTTCCTCAGAGTGAGCTTGCTAGACCAGTGGCCATTCCTATGTGTTGACTGGGAACTGCTACCTAGATGGCTTGCAAGCTTTCACACTTCGTCTTTATGAAGCGTCTTTTACTTTTTGTCTTTGCAGAGTTTACTCGAGAAGTGACAGACACACAGATGCCACTTGTTGCTCCTGTCATTCTGCCAGAGATGTATAAGATATTCACCATGGCCGAGGTATGGAATCTCAGCCCAGTAGGTGCAGCAAAAGGACCTGCCTGGCTCTGGTCAGCGCCACCCCTCAGGTGTTGTTGTCACTGGTGCCCATGCCAAGAACTGGAACTGACATTGATCTAGATCAGAAATCGAATTGGCCATAGTCTTTGAACTCATGACTGCAAGGGAAAGCACTTGATGAAGTAACTGAAATGTCTCAACACCACTCAGCTTTGCACCCTTCACTCTTGAGTGCACAGTGCCATTCTTGGCCTAACCTACTCAGCCAAGGATTTAGAAATCATCTGTTACTTCATTGCAAGGCTAGAATCTTAATGTATTATGTATATATGTGTTAGTACATACATAAATAGTGATCTGTACATAGTAATGTATGAATCTTAATAGGTATTCAACTTCTGTAACCCCTTTCCCCCACTGAATATTCCACATTGTAAAGGAAATACATTGAGAAGTGGGGATTCAGCTCAGTAGAGAGTGTGTGCTTTCAAGGCTCTGGGCTCATCTTCTATCATCACACAGTAGAGACAGAGCAGCAGCTGGCACGACATAACCCCATCTCCAAAAAAGGAAAAATATCTGCTAGCCAAGGTGGATTTGGTGGAGGGCATCTCTAAACCCAGCACTCAGCAGGCAGAGGAAAGCTAATTTCTGTGAGTTGTAGGCCAATGGGGGCTACAGAGTAAGATCTTGTCTTTTTAAAAAAAAAAAAAAAAAGGCTATGTGTCGCAGAGGCCTGTATATTAAAGGCTGATCCTAGTAAGTTTAGCATTCTGCTGCCTTATGCTCTCTCTTTTTTTGTGTGTTTTTGTTTTTGTTTTGTTTGTATTTCGAGTACACAGATGTGGTCTTTCTGAGTAGCCCTGGCTATCCTAGAACTCACTTTGTAGACCAGGCAGGCCTCGAACTCAAGGAAATCTGCTTGCCTCTACTTCTCCAGTGATGGGATTAAAGTATACACCACCAGCCACCTTATGCTTTCTTAATTTCAGAAACCCATTGTTTTACATAAGTGGGTTGCATCTGTGGCTCTTTAGGGAATTAACTGTGAAGATTGGTTGGTTAGTCCTAGTTTTACTTCTAGTCACATCTACACACATATATGCTCCAATCTCATGATTATGCCATGATCTTTTTCTCAGGTGTATGGTATTCGAACTCGTTCCCGAGCAGTGGAGATTTTTACTACTTGTGCGCATATGATCTGTAACATGGAGGAACTGGAAAAGGTAAGTGAGCCTTTGGTTGATGAATAACAAAATTTGTGTTTCAAAGTCTTTATTAATACTTTACATTGCCAAAGATTCATTTCATAACTATCAGAAAGCACACTAGCCAGTCTTATAGATTTAGCACTTTCATTAAAATTTTAATACACACACACACACACATATATTTCTTCTTTCTGTTTTGATTTTTTGTTTTGTTTATTTTGTTTGGGTGTTGTTGTTGTTGTTGTTGTTGTTGTTTGGGGGTCGGGCAGTTGTGGGGGGTGCTTTGGTTTGGTGTTTTTCCACGCTGGGAATTAAACCTAGGACCTCACATATTCCAAGCAAGCACTCTGCCGCTGAGCTATATTCCAAGTGTTCCTGCCTCCTTTCATATTTGACATTTCAAGCTTTTCTACTATCTTACAGCCCTCTCATATGAAGAAAAGCAAGCTAGACATGTTGATTCCTGTGATCCAGGTGCTTTCTGAGAGTGGTCTGATGGGCTAGGTTTCAGAAGATTGTAGTGAAGGAAGGATTGCAGTGGGAGTTGAGGTCAGATGGCTTGATAAACTCATGCAGTGATGAGAGCTGTGCACTTTCAATAGGAGCTGGTCCTAAAAGATGCTTCACAACTGAGAATTTAGTTATGTGCTGAAGCTCTGGGTTGAGTTTGTCCAGCATTGACCTTAGTTTCTGTTGTCAGGGTGCAGCCAAAGTCCTGATCTTCCCCGTGGTGCAGCAGTTCACAGAGGCCTTCGTTCAGGCACTCCAGATGCCGGATGGCCCCACATCTGACAGTGGTTTTAAGATGGAGGTTCTGAAGGTAAAGAGAGACTGTCGGTGAGCTTAGAGCTGAGAGAGCGTCAGAAATGATTGATTGCTCCTGTGTTACTTAGTCGGGTTTTCTCTTCTCAGGCAGTGACAGCCTTGGTGAAAAACTTCCCAAAGCACATGGTGTCCTCCATGCAACAGATCCTGCCCATTGTTTGGAACACTCTCACGGAAAGTGCTGCCTTATATCCTTTCCTGGGAACAGAGGACCCACCACTGCCTAACACTGGGGATCTAGCCTTGGGTCTCAGTCATGTGCTCCTAATTCTAAGTGTTATGTTTGTTCTTGGTGTTGGGGTATATAGCACTCCCTTGTAGACTTTATGTAAAGCAGACTCCAGATTCTCTTTCTTGACTCTGCATCATACTTATGTGAGGACGGAAGTGAATTACACAGAGGAGGTGGAAGATCCTGTGGATTCAGATGGTACGTAGTTTATCTGACCCTAATGGAAATACCAGTTGTTAGGGAAAGGGATCTTGACACAGACAAGTCAGAGGCAGAAAACAGAAGCAATAAAAGTGTCTTCAGTGTACTAGATGTGAGCCGTTGAGAAGTCATCATCTTCCATGTCATCCTTAGGGACATTTGCAAAGCTAGCTGAAACTATGGCATTTGAATGTCACAGATGTCTGATACATCATTTGTCTCATTTAATTTCGAAGTTCCACATGATGGTAGCCTTCATTTCTGTCAATATTTTTAAGTACTTCAGATGAGAAGTAGATATGCTGGGAAATGTGTTCAGTGTCTGTGACTCTTTTACTCCTAAAGTATTTAATATCCTCAGACTTCCTTTCTTTGACTCTTCAGCCTCTTCTACCAACTCTTCAGGAAAAATTAGCAAGTACTTTACATGTTCATTAATTTACAAAGATAATGTAGTTTTATTTTGGAATGAGCTCTTTCCTTTTGTTTTCATGGCACTGATTTCTACTCTCACGTATCCCTGTAGGAGAAGTCCTGGGCTTTGAAAACCTCGTCTTTAGCATTTTTGAATTTGTCCATGCCCTACTGGAAAACAGCAAATTTAAAAGCACTGTTAAGAAAGCTTTGCCTGAGCTCATTTACTACATCATCCTGTACATGCAGATCACCGAGGAGCAGGTAAATGGGGTTTGGGAGACAGTTACTCAGATGCATTGGAAACTTGAAGAATGTGACAGGTTGGTCAAGTAAATATCTCATTTTTACATAACACTGAGAGACTAACTTTATGTGAAATCCTAGAGAAATTATGGTATTAATTTATCAATTCTAATGTTAGACTTTCAGAACATTTTTTTCATTAGGAAATTCTCTGTGAAACCACTGAGCAAAGATCATAGGATATAGGAGAACTATTCAGCACTTCCTGTAAACAGTGAGGTTAATCCTTATCACCTGCCAGCCAGCAAGAAAGCAGCAGCAGCAGCTCAGACAAGGAATCCCTGAGATCTTAGTGAGCGCGTGTAAGAACCCTGGGAGTTCCCATGATCTAGCCACATCTATCAGGCCCCATAGTAAGTAAACCATATCATCATAATTTAGAGTTTGAATCTGAGTCACATTTTCTTAGCCTCACTGGAATGCAGACAGTGTATTACTAGGCTTTTATTTCAGCTTGCTCCTGTCCCTGCCTCCACGCTCGTTAGTATTGTTTGATCAGCATCTGTTCTTAGCCATGTTGACGCCTCCACGGCTTCTCTGATCCTCACTTAGAAGAGGAACAAAAAAGCAACAACTGGGTTTTTAAAACTTCTTTCCGGGCTGGTGAGATGGCTCAGCGGATAAGAGCACCCGACTGCTCTTCCGAAGGTGATAAGTTCAAATCCCAGCAACCACATGGTGGCTCACAACCATCCTTAATGAGATCTGGCGCCCTCTTCTGGAATGCCTGAAGACAGCTACAGTGTACTTACATATAATAAATAAAATAAATCTTAAAAAAAAACAAAACAAAACAAAACTTCTTTCCTCGCCAGGCGTGGTGGCGCACGCCTTTAATCCCAGCACTTGGGAGGCAGAGGCAGGCGGATTTCTGAGTTCGAGGCCAGCCTGGTCTACAAAGTGAGTTCCAGGACAGCCAGGGCTATACAGAGAAACCCTGTCTCGAAAAACCAAAAAAAAAAAAAAAAAAAAAAAAAAAAAAACAAAAACCTTCTTTCCTCAACCAGGCATGGTGGCACAGACCTTTAATCCCAGCACTCTAAAGGCAGAGACAGGCTGATTTCTGAGGGAAACCTTGTTTCAAAAAAAATTTTTTTTTTCTTTTAAATGAAAATAAATTGATTTCCTCAGATCTGGGAACAGTTGCAGCAAGAGCCAAGTGATGAATGTGCTCAGAACACATTGTAGGAAGTTCCCAAAGAATTCATAAAAACATTGTATCTTTAAAGTACTAAGAAAAATGAGTGCATCAGCTTAGAGCATTGAGATGGCTCAGCAGGTGAAGAACCAAGCCTAATGACCTGGGTTCCATCCTCTGATGCAGGTGGGGGGAGAGAACTGACTCCTGATAATTACTCTCTGACCTTCTCATAAGCATAAATGTAAATTTTTAGAAAATTAATATAATAATGCCAGGTAGTGGAGCACACTTTTAACTGAAGCCCTCAGAAGGCAGAAACGGGCAGATCTAAGTTCAAGGCCATCCTGTCTACAGAGTTCATTCCAGGACAGCCAGAGCTACATAGAGAAACCCTGTCTCGAAAGAAAAGGAAAGGAAAGGAAAGGAAAGGAAAGGAAAGGAAAGGATATGATAATGTCTGTCACACATATCAGCATAAAAATTGGTGTAATTTTATAGTAAATACTCAGTATATTCAGAAAATCTGTTTATCAGAGTAGCAAGCTGATGGCAGCAACAGAGAACTAAGTAATTTGTCATACTCTAAAAGGGATATTGCTACAGATACATAGCCCTACGTATTTGGATAATGATTTGTTTCTCAACAAAAAAACTTTAATTGGGAGGTAGGTGGGTCTCTCTTAGTTCAAGACCAGCCAGAGCTACATAGTGAGACCCTGTCTCAAAAAGAAAAAGACTGTAGAGTTTTGATCAGGAGAAGGTTGACCAGAATGAGCTGAGCTCCTCCCTTCGCAGATTAAAGTATGGACAGCTAACCCACAGCAGTTTGTAGAAGACGAGGATGATGACACATTCTCCTACACTGTTAGGATTGCGGCTCAAGACTTGTTGCTGGTAAGCTACCTTGCTACTTCAACCAGATAACCCTCCAGTAACTACAAGTTTCTTCTTCCTAGACATCTAACCCAAGGTAAGCGGTGCTGTTGGACAGCTTCTCCTCAGATCTTCTTAAGGATATAAGAAAGTTGCTCATGAAATTTGAGACTGAGAAATTCCAAAATTTTGCACCTGGCTCATTGAGTCCAGAACATTTCAGTTTAATCTGCCTTCAACAGGCCTCTGTGGCCTAAATCAGAAGCTAACAAACTTAAAAGGATTGTTGGGAAGTGAGCATGGAATGTCAGCTCATGAGTTCTCTGGCTCCTCCAACTAGGACATAGGGTTGTCTCTAGGTTGAATGCTATGAAGAAACTGACGGTTCCTGTTGGGTTTGTTGGTATTTACTCTCTTGGTATTTAGTGCTTCTAAGGCACCTGTCACAGATTACAGGAGGAGCTGGGCATGTAGCTCATTTGGCTACAATGTAGAGCATTTGGCTAAACGGTGCAAAGTGAGCTTGGTAGAATTGCCAGCACCAAAAAAGAACAGAAAAAAATTATACACTATTAAAGCAGCCTTATAGTCTCATAATCACTCAGCTTCATAGAGAATAAATATCTGGTCCATTGTTGTCCAAAACTATAATTTTTTCATTTATGCTAGTAGAGCCAGAGAGATCAGCTATTTAGAGCTATTCAGCCTTACAATGTCTGAGTTACCTTAATTTCATCAGAGACCCTGAACTAGTGGGGGTCACTTTTAATACACCTGATGAGGCTTTAGTATGGGTGTGTCAGAGTTTGAACCATACACACACATGAGTTTATTTTCCAATCTTCTCTCCTAGGCTGTGGCCACAGATTTCCAGAATGAGAGTGCAGTGGCCCTGGCTACTGCAGCCACGCGGCATTTACAAGAAGCAGAGCAGACAAAAGCCAGTGGCACTGAGCACTGGTAAGGGTGAGCAGAAGCTCTGCTTACAGCCTTGTTTGAAGCATGACATCTGAGGGGAAATGAGCTCATTCTGTCCCTTTTTAAACAGCTTTGAAAGGGGGGAACTTTCGTTTTTAATTAGAAGACTCTATTATTATACTTTGGTGTTTTCTGTGGCATTTAATAGTGTTTAAATTGAAAGATGAGACTAGATGTGGTACATGACTTCTTTCCTAGCACTTGGGAGGTAAAAATAAGACATTTAGAAGTCCAAGGCCATCCTTATCAATACATAGCAAGTTTGAGGCGAGCCTGGCCTATGTGAGACCCTATCTCAAAAAAATAAGGGCTGGGGCTAGATAGATGGCTCAGCAGTTAAGAGCAATTAAGAGGTCCTGAGTTCAATCCCCAGCAACTACATGGTGGCTCACAACCATCTATAATGGGATCAGATGCCCTCTTCTGGTGGTCCTGAAGACATATAAATAAATAAATCTTTTTTTTTTTTTTCAAAGATTTATTTCATTTATTATATGTAAGTACACTGTAGCTGTCCTCAGACACTCCAGAAGAGGGTGCCAGATCTCGTCACAGATGGTTGTGAGCCACCATGTGGATGCTGGGATTCGAACCTATCACCTTCGGAAGAGCAGTCGGGTGCTCCCACCCGCCGAGCCATCTCACCAGCCCCTAAATAAATCTTTTTTAAAAACAAGGGCAGATGAGATGGCTCAGCAGGCAAGGATACCTGAATGTCAAGCTTGGCAAACTGTATTCAATCCCTAGAACCCACAGAGTTAAAGTGAGGAACTCTGACTCTACACCCATGCCATTGCTGGTGCTCCCACATGATAGATGATAGACAGACAGACTGGCGAGCAGACAGACAGGCAGATGAATGGATGGGTGATGGATGGATGATAGACAGACAGACAGACGGGCGAGCAGACAGACAGGCGGATGAATGGATGGGTGATGGATGGATGGATGGATGGATGGATAGTGCTCCCACATGATAGATGATTGCTAGATAGATGATTGATAAGTATAGAAATATACTTTTAAGTACATTAATTAGAAATACTGACAAATGATTTGGGATCCAGTTGCTTTGGAATACTCTGAGTGGTCTTACTTATTTTGGAAGTGTAGTTTGCTTTACCAACTTCAGTATCCCTGTTACAGGTGGAAGATCCACGAGGCCTGCATGCTTGCTCTAGGCTCTGTGAAGTCTATCATCACTGACAGTGTAAAAAATGGCAGGATCCATTTTGATATGCATGGGTTCCTGACCAATGTCATCCTCGCAGACCTCAACCTATCAGGTATGTTTGAATACATGCCAGGATTCTAGAAGATCTTAGGACCTGATGTTAACTCACTTAGGTACTTTTTAATACTTGTTTGTGTGTCTGTGTGTGTGTGATTTATATACATCATAAGCCAGAAGAGGTTGTCAATTATTCTATATCACCCCTGCTTTGTCCTTTGAGTTGGGGGCGGGGGTGGTCTCTCCTTAGACTTAGCTAGACAGAATCCAGCAAATCCCATCAGACCTACTGTCTCCACCACTGTCAGAGCTGGGATCACAGGCATTTGCTGTGCCTTCTGGCTATTGCATGGGTGCTATGATCCAAACTCCTAGCCTTGTGATTACAGAGAAGACATTCTTAGCCCCTGAGTCATCTCTTCTCTTAGCTTCCTTCTCTCTCTCTTTCTTCCTCTCCCCTACCCCCATGTCTGTCTGTCTCTATCTCTGTCTTTCTCAGTTTTGTGTGTGTGTGTGTGTGTGTGTGTGTGTGTGTGTGTGTGTGTATAAAGATGTGAGTTTAGTCCTTAATATCCCAAGAGATGTAACTCAGAAATGCTTGTAACTCAAGTTTCAAGGGATCTAATGTCCTCTTATGACAACTACTGGCACTGTATGTATGTATGTGCACACATCACATACATATATATTCATAAATGAGATTAAAATCTTTAAACAAAAACATCACAAGAATTGCAGCTTGTATCTATTCTGTTAGTTATAATAGCCATGATGTCATGTATGTATCATAAAACCTCTGGAAAGTACTGTTGATCGTTTGGGAAGGAATGAGAATAAAAAAGTTAAAAGGTGATGGTTTTAGCTTTAAGGACTTTCAGAAATACCTAAGCCATACTTTGGCAGTTATATCTATATATAAAAAGTGATAATATGGGCCGGGCGTGGTGGCGCACGCCTTTAATCCCACCGCTCGGGAGGCAGAGGCAGACGGATTTCTGAGTTCAAGGCCAGCCTGGTCTACAGAGTGAGTTCCAGGACAGCCCGGGCTATACAGAGAAACCCTGTCTCGAACCCCCCCCCCCCAAAAAAAAAGTGATAATATATCTAAAGTGATATACCTCTATATCTAAAGTGATAGTAATTATTTCCTGGTTTGTTAAGAGCTATTCAATAATTCTTCAATTTGATATTTTAGTGTGATCAACTAAGCTAAGCTCTTTGACAAGCTGAATACATTCAGTATTCTTAAGTAGTTCATGTAATTCCTACACCAGTAGATTAGAATATCAAACAAATTACAGCATATGAGAAAGATGGACATATAGAATTACAGTGGCTCAGAGATAATTTGAGATTACTACAGACTGAGAGATCATAGAGACAGTATGAAGGGAATGTGTGATTTAAACAAAGCTCAGAGTTGACAAAGCAAGATGTGCGTTCTGAGTCTGGATGTGTGCTCTAGCTTAATAGCCATCAAAGGTGCCTTGAATCATGTGTATTTGCTGGACTGTGGAATCGTTTGTCAGGTTATTAATAAAGGGATAGCAGCTATAATTGATGTTCTAGTGTTGAGACAGTAATGGGAAGGAAGAGCCAGTGGGAAGGATTTAGAAATGGACTAGTGCAGGAAAGCAACAGTGAGGGCTTCGGTCTCAGAATAGTCCGAGGGAGAACTGAGAAATGGATTCTGTGTTTATTACACATACGCCTTTACCATGTGAAATTGTGCTATTTCTTTCAAATAAGTCATCTATGTTGTACAGCATCCAGTATTTGTTAACATCTGAGAAATGGAATTGGGCAGGAGCAGGGGGAGAGGAACTTTTCATCATGCAGCCTGTAATTGCTCTTCCTCCTAGCGTCTCCTTTCCTCTTGGGCCGGGCACTGTGGGCTGCCAGTCGCTTCACTGTCGCTATGTCCCCTGAACTGATTCAGCAGTTCCTACAGGCAACAG
Source organism: Mus minutoides (assembly GCA_902729485.2). Taxonomy (NCBI): domain Eukaryota; kingdom Metazoa; phylum Chordata; class Mammalia; order Rodentia; family Muridae; genus Mus; species Mus minutoides. The sequence goes on along the minus strand of LR752220.1, from coordinate 34,748 downwards.
TTAGTGGTCTTCATGAGACACAGCCCCCATCAGTTCGCATCTCTGCTGTGAGAGCCATCTGGGGGTAAGTACACTGCTCTAAAATGCTAAGAACTGCTTGAAGAGAAATGGCTCAGCTAGAGAACATCAATGCTGTCCCGTGCATTGTGGTGTCTCCTTCAGGAAGAAAACTGGAGAAAAAGGAAAAGGAGCTCTGCTGGTGACTCAAGAAGGCAGTCCCTTTTGTTCCTTATTCCCTTTCAATTCAAAGAGCAGCTTTCTCTCTTCCTCACTTAACCCAAGGCTCTGAATAATTTGCATAATGTTGCATAATTGTGAAGGACATAAATCTGATTAGCAGCCACATCACTGTGTTGGTAGTATGTGCATTAGAATCCAAATTTGGGAGAATGTGGTATAGAAACAAGCTCATATCTCCCAGTTTCATTTCTCCTTTTTACAGGTAAAGACTAGAGGTTTCATAGTCATTACTTGAGTTCATACTCAGACTAGGGGACATGTTGATATTTGAGAATTCCAGTTGATAGGGTTTTTTTTGTTGTTTTTGGTTTTTTGGTTTTTTTGAGACAGGGTTTCTCTGTGTAGCCCTGGCTATCCTGGAACTCACTCTGTAGACCAGGTTGGCCTCGAACTCAGAAATCTGCCTGCCCAGTTGATAGTTTTATTTTATGTGTATGAGTGGTTTTTGCACATGTCTGTGTTCTGTGTGCATGTTTGGTGCTTACAGAGGTCAGAAGAGAACATTCCATCCCCTGGAACTGGAGTTATAGCAGTTGTAAGCTACCTTGTGAGTATAAGGAATTGAAACCAGGTCCTCAGTAGGAACAAGTGCTTTTAACTGCTGGGCCCTCTCTCTAGGCCTGAACGTTTCTAGTTTAAAGGATATTTTAAGATCCAAATTTAAGCATCTCGATTGAATTCTATGCATGAGAATTAGAAAATTTATGTTCCTATCCTATCTTGACATTTGAGACAGTAATTGAGAATCCATGCATTGAGAGGGAGAGAGGAAAGGAGGGAGATCCTTCAGGAACATTGAGGAATCACCTATTCTGCCTGTGTATATTGAATAAGTGCTACAACCATGAACAGAGATCAATCTTTTCCTGTGCAATCTTGGTAGAGCCAATCTTTGGCTCTGAATAACTTTAAAATCTCATTGTGCTAAGAGAAACCAAGTACAGCTTTTAAGAGAGCTCTGAAACCACTCTTAAATGGCTGAGGAGGGAGGCCTAACCTGCTTAACCACTTGCCTGTATTACTTCTGACCTTTGTAAAACCTGATTTTTATCTACATGCATTAATTAGTCCCTGAGGCATCAAACATTCCTTATATCAAATGTCAGTATAAGATTAAAAGCAGGAGCTGGAGAGGTGGCTCAGCAGGTAAGAGAACATACTGTTCTTGAAGAGGACCCAAGTATGATTCCTAGTACCCACATCAGACAGTTCACAACTACTTGTAACTCCAACTCCTGGAGACCTGAAACACCCAGACATTTTCATACATGGACATGTATGTATGTATAGATAGATAGATAGATAGATAGATAGATAGATAGATAGATAGATAAATCATTTTAAAGAAAAAAGTTTAAAGCCTTTGCCAATTAAATAAGAACAAAACCATTAAAACCTATGTATATCTTAATTAAAACTTTTTTTTAAAATATGGGTCAGAAGAAAAGTCATAATAAATTTAAAAACAGATGATTGGTAAAAGAACTATTCTACTTTGTGCTGTGATTTTACAGAAATGTTTAAAGTTGCAAACTGAGAAGGGTCTGACTTAAGTGTGTAAATACTCGTGTTAAATGCCTGTTGTCTTCTGGGACGTTTTAGACAACAGTACCTGTCAAACATAACTTACATTGATTCTCACGGGAAAAATTAGGATTTAAAAAAAAAACAACTTTCATTTATTGTTATAACTGTGGTTATTTACAATAAGCTTAAATTTTATAGTTAGAAAAGAACATTGAGGGGCTGGAGAGCTGGCTCAGCAGTTGAGAGCATTGGTGTAAGTCATGAGGATCTGTATTAGGATCCTAGCTCCTGTGTGAAAGGCTGGGAACCCTGACCCTTCTGTAACGCCAGCTCCAAGGGAGTTGGAAAAAGACAGGAGGGTCACAGGAGCTTGCTGACTTCAAGCCTACAGAAAAAACAAGCCCCAAGAACAGAGAGGGACCTTGCCTCAACATTTCTGCTCTCCATAAGCACCTGTATTCTCACACATACCCACATACACACAAATATTTTAAATAACAATTAATAAAAGCAAATCTTTGAGTTGTAGAGATGGCTCAGTGGTTAAGAGTACTTGCTGTTCTTGCAGAGGACCTGAACTTAATTCCCAGCCCCAAGCTTATAACTTCTATCGCTACAGCTCCAGGGGATCCAGTACCCTCTTCTGGCCTCCATAGGCATCTGAAAGCATGTGCAAATATGTATACCGCGTATGCATGCACACACGCACACAAAGTTAAAATAACAAATGTTTATGAGCTACCCTATGAAGAATTCTTAGCCATCTTTTCTTCTCAGCCAAAAATTTCAATTTAATCATTTCCTATTTGGTTTTCTAGCGACTATGTCCTTGTCACATTGCTAAAACTATGGAGTGTTTTGTTTCCAAGTTTAATTTTATTTAATGTGTATGTGGGTATGTGCAAGGGAGAGTGGGTACCTCTGGAGGCCCTGGACTTACAGATGGTTGTGAGCTGCCCAACATTGATGCCAGGGGGAAAATGCAAGTCCTGGAAGAGCAGTCTGCACACTTAGCCCCTGAAATGTCTAGGGCTGTAACACTTTAGCTTATCAGAGCAGCTTGGCTCTTTTCCTTTGTGCCAGCTTTAGTTTATTCCTCCATGCTGTGGCTTATATTTCAGTGTAAACTGCCTTAAATAATTTCTGAAACAATATATTTATTGATGAATAATTATACTTGTGTCAGATTTCTCTAGTCATATTTACAACTGACTTATTTTTTATTGTTTGTGTATTTGTTTCCTGTGTATGGGTGTTTTGTCTGCTCTGGGGAGTACAGCATAAGACATCAGATCCTGTGAAACTGAGTGTGCTGTGAGTGATGGGAATTGAGCCTGGGTCCTCTGCAAGAGCAACCCTTGAGCTCTAAACCCCTGAGCCATCGCTCCAGCCCTCCAGCCACAAGCCCAGGCCTAACTTCTGAGCCCTAAGGTGGCACCTGGCTCTGATCATCTCTGAACTCTTTTCTGTTGTTATTTTATTACCTTGTTTTAATTACAAGGACAATAGATTTGCTTCTCAGTACTCTCTCTCTCTCTCTCTCTCTCTGTCTGCCTCTCTCTCTCTCTCTCTCTCTCTCTCTCTCTCTCTCACACACACACACACACACACACACACACACACACACACACACATACACACACACAGCTACCCATAACTCCATTTCCAAGATACCTCAACCTCTGGCCTCTTCAGGTACCAGGCACATGTGTGCTCTATGTACATAGAAACTTAAATAAATCCAGCAAGGCAGGTGGTAGCACACACCTTTAATCCCAGAGCAGAGATAGGTTTTTTTGAGAAACCCTGTCTCATAAAACAAACAAAAAATGAAATAAATTAATCCAAAAATAAATTTAAAAAGAAAAAGAAATAAGTTAGTTCTGAGCCAAAAGCAAGTCTACAGCAAAGCAGAGCCCATAAGCCATGGTCTCACTGGTCACCATGGAGCTTTACAGCTAGTACCATTATTTGGCTATTAAACAAACAAGAGTGGAGTGAGGTGACACACCTCTACACCTGGCACTGAACTATGGAAGCAGAGGCAGGAGGATCTCTGTAGGCTCAAGTCCAGCCTTGTCTGCATAGCAGGTTCCAGGCCAGTCACAGGCTTCATAGTGAGACCCTGTATTTAAAAAAAATTATTGAGTACTGTTAACAGGGTGTTGTTTAGAGAAACTATGCTTTTATTTCTATTAATGCCATTCTATGTAAATAGAATTTTAAAATATTATTTAATAACATTATTAGTTTTTCATATGACCTGGCCAGCCCGAAAATAATCGAGGCAGAGTCCTATGTATTTTTAAAATCAGATTTAGCACAATTACTGGGTGAATTACTCCTAATCTATTTTTCTATGTGCTAGACTATTAATTCACCAGCTGTGTTCCCCAAGTTGAGTCTGGTTGAGTCTGGTTCATTTCTGCTCCATCAGTTTATCCTAAGGGGACATTTCACTCGGCCACATGCTCCTGGCTTGTTTAGTCTATTGAAAACCTCCTGCTCTCTGTCTTCTTTTTCCTCCTTCTTCCCCCCAACCCCTCCGTTTCTGTCTGTTTCTTTCTCGTGGACCCTACCTGGGACCAAGCAGGTAACTGAAACCCCACCTACCACTGTTCTCCTCAGTAATTGGCTGTAGCCACTTTTAGTTAACCACATATTAGCTTTAAATGTGGGGAAAAGGTTTATCTAGCATCACTTGGTTTACATGAGGATCTGCTTGAGGTTAGGGAGGCAACCAGATCTGGGGCAACCAGATCTTGGAGGCCAGTATTTGGCATTTGAATAGATAACCACCAGACTACCCCCTAACAATTCTATTGTAACTTTTTAATTAATGACATTTATGTGTATATGGTGGGAGGTCGTGTGGGCAGTCACATGTGTCTACCGTGGCACACAAAGAACAACTTGTGGCATTCAGTTCTCTCCTTCCTCAAGGGTCCTAGCGATCTAACCGAGATCATCAGGTTTGTCCAAAGCCACCTTTATCATTGAGACACTCCACCAGCTGTCTCGTCACCTGTTTTTTTGTTTGTTTGTTTGTTTGTTTGTTTTGTTTGTTTGATTTATTTATTATATGTAAGTACCTTGTAGCTGTCTTCAGACACTCCAGAAGAGGGCATCAGATCTTGTTAAAGATGGTTGTGAGCCACCATGTGGTGGCTGGGATTTGAACTCAGGACCTTTGGAAGAGCAGTCTGTGCTCTTAACCACTGAGCCATCTCTCCAGCACCTCATCACCTATTTCTAACTACAGTGCTGAAGGAGAGACTCATGGGACCAAAGGTGTCGTCAGTCCTAGAGCATTCATTCGCCGAGCATTCATTCGCCCAGTACAGGCAAAGCCCGGGATTCCATGACCATCAGGAGAGAAGGAAGATGTAGGTTTAAACAATGTGTTTGTAGCATTTGTATCCTGTGAGAGACAGTAAGCAACATTCAGCAAATACTTGTCTATTAAGAGGTGGTTAGAGCCGGGCGTGGTGGCGCACACCTTTAATCCCAGCACTCGGGAGGCAGAGGCAGGCGGATTTCTGAGTTCGAGGCCAGCCTGGTCTACAAAGTGAGTTCCAGGACAGCCAGGGCTATACAGAGAAACCCTGTCTCGAAAAACCAAAGAGAGAGAGAGAGAGAGAGAGAGAGAGAGAGAGAGAGAGAGAGAGAGAGAGAGAGAGAGAGAGAGGTGGTTAGAGGGATCTGGAGAGATGGCTCAGCAGTTAAGAACACTGATTGATCTTCCAGAGTCCTGAGTTCAATTCCTAGAAAGCACATGGTGGCTCACAACTATCTGTAATGGGATCTGATGCCCTCTTCTGGTGTGTCTGAAGACAGTGACAGTGTGCTCATATATACAAAATAAATAAATGAATAAATAAATGAATGAATCTTTAAAAAAAAAAAAAAAAAAAGAAGTGGTTAGGACTGCATTGAGAAGTTTAAATCCCACATGTAAAGTACTAATTTTGTGGGGCTGGTGAGATGACTCAGCTGGTAAGAGCTCTTCCGAAGGTGATAAGTTCAAATCCCAGCATCCACATGGTAGCTCACAACCATCCGTATCGAGATCTGGCGCCCTCTTCTGGAGTGTCTGAAGACAGCTACAGTGTACTTACATATAATAAATTAAAAAAAAAAAAAAGTACTAATTTTGTAAGTATACTTAAGACTGTTTATATAGCCGGGCGTGGTGGCGCACGCCTTTAATCCCAGCACTTGGGAGGCAGAGGCAGGTGGATTTCTGAGTTCCAGGACAGCCAGGGCTACACAGAGAAACCCTGTCTCGACCCCCCCCCCCAAAAAAAAAGACTGTTTATATAAATAAAACTCATTTTGACACTCAAAATTTATAACATGGAAATTAAAAAATAGTCTCCCTCCCATTATACAATTGTAATGAGAAGGTGTTTTAAGACTACATTTGTTGGCTTGCTTGCTTTTGGTGGGTTGTTGTGTTTTGGTTTTGAGACAGGGTTTCACTGTGGAACCCCTGCAGCATGGCTTTGTAGACCAGGTTGGTCATGAGCTACAGCTTGTGGAAGTTGGAAGATAACTTCCACTGTGTGGTCTCTGGGGATCCAGCTTGGTTCATTGGGTTTGGGGGCAAGTACCTTTACTGGCTGGGCCATCTTGCCAGCTTTTTAATCTCCAGATCTTGGGAATGTGATTTAACACTGTAGTCTGAGAACTCATAAGACATATAACCTAGTATCTAAATAATTTGGGTGTGATGATGTGGCTGTATAAAATTTTAAAGAAAATAATAAATAGGATAACAGGGTGGCTTAGTGTTAAAGCACCTGCTTGAACATGTAGGAGAGAGCCTGGGTTCAAGCCCCGGTAAAAAGGAAATTTTGAAGAAATTTGAGGCACTGATATATATATATAATATACTACAGAAAGATATGAAGACATAGCTAACTATAAAAGTAGCTTTATAAAGCTATGTATACATACATATGTCATATAAGATTGGAAAGGCTTCGTGGTGGCGCAAGCCTTTAATCCCAGCACTCGGGAGGCAGAGGCAGGCGGATTTCTGAGTTCGAGGCCAGCCAGGGCTATACAGAGAAACCCTGTCTTGAAAAACAAACAAACAAACAAACAAACAAACAAAAGATTGGAAAGGCTAAAAATTGAAGGATCTACTTACAAATAATTCTTAATTATGTATCTCTCTCTCTAGTTATTGTGATCAACTGAAAGTCTCAGAGAGTACCCATGTGCTTCAGCCCTTCCTCCCCAGCATCCTTGATGGCCTGATTCACCTAGCAGCCCAGTTCAGCTCAGAGGTCCTCAACCTGGTCATGGAGACCCTGTGCATCGTTTGTACTGTTGACCCAGAATTCACAGCAAGTGTGGAAAACAAGATCTGCCCCTTCACCATCGCCATTTTCCTAAAGTACAGTAATGGTATGCTTTCCAGAAAGATGTGTTGATGAGAAGCACCTAAAGAAGTGGTAACTGGTGGGTTAGGACCTATCCCTAGCTAACAAAGGAACTGGTTCTCCTATAGACATGGCAGCATTGTAAAGTCGAATGCCAGTTCCTGGGATTTTCATATAAGGACTAGGAAAGATAGTACATAAAAGACTGATGCAAAGCAGCCTCACTTGAAGCTCTTCCAATGGGTGCAGCTCAGGGATAGACCCTTGCCTAGTGCGGATCCCCAACACTGGAGAAGAAAATCCTGAAGACAGAAACATGCCAAGAAACCTTTCACACAAGAGGCAAGTGCTCTGCTGCTAAGCGACAGCCCAGCCTTTGAGTTTAGAGCCTCTGTGTAGCTCAGCCTGGGCTGGACCCTTCCATCCCTGCTCCCTCCTGCTCCTCCCAAGTGCTGGGTTATACACACAGGCTTTCAAACCTAGCACAGATTTTTTTAATAATACTAAAAATTAAGCAAAAAGACACATTTCCCCAGGGTATACATAAAAATGTATCTGAAGTTTTAGTTTTAGTTTTAAAAGAGGATATGTATGTAGCTGTGTATACTGGAAAGAAAATGCCAGAATAAAGTAATTGAAAATATCAAAGGATTATCTTTAGGTAGAAGAATTACAGACTTTCCTTTCCTTTAATACTTTTCAGCATTTTAAGTTTTTATAGTAAACATATTTATGCTGAGTACCAGAAAAAATATTAAGGATACTTGTTTTAAAAATTGAAGCTAAAAGACATAGAGAAGTGGTAGTATGATATCATACTGAACATGTTATTTGATTTGTGTTTTGGGAGGTTGTTTTTATCTGATAAATGTGTTCTGCAGAGCATGCCTATTGCTCTCTCGTTCTTCTCGGCCTTCATTGATTGTCTGACATGGCTATCTGTATCTCTTTTAGCCATTCTGCTAATGGAGAGCTAGAGTGTTCTTTTTTTTCTATTACAAACAATGCTATAGTTACTTTTAGCATACACCTTAGTGTCCACTGCATGTATCTTGTCATGCTACATGACAGAGGTACTTTTATTACGTGGGTAAAGCAGATGAACATGAAGTTCCATCTCTCAACCAGGTATACATACCTATGATCCTATCCCTTGGGGCTAAGGCTGGAGGATTACAGACTCAAGTCTATATAGTGAGACCCTTTCTCAAAACAAGTACCAGAAAGAAGCTCCATCTCTTTATATATAGCTCTGCTTTCTGCTTTCTGAGGGCTGTACCTTTTGCTACAGGTAGGGCCCTGGAGTCCCTCCTGTCCATCATGACTACTCCCTAAGAAATATGTGTGACTTCTCCTTAAAAGGGTAGGAGAGGGGCAGGAGAGGGGCAGGCATTAGCTGCTCTTTCAGTGGACTGTATAGCCACGGTGGCCCACACTCTTCTGGAACTCCAGTTCTGAAGGACACTCCTCTTCTGGTCTCCTTGGGCACTACCCACATGGGTACACAGACATGTATGCAGGTAGAGCACCCACATACAAAATAAAAATGAATAAACTAATTTTAAAAAATTATGGGCTGGAGAGATGGCTCAGCCGTTAAAGGCTAGGCTCACAACCAAAAATAAAAAATTATATGAGGGCTGGAGAGATGGCTCAAGGGTTAAGAGCACTGACTGCTCTTCCAAAGGTCCTGAGTTCAAATCCCAGCAACCACATGGTGGCTAACAACCATCTGTAATGAGATCTGACAGCCTTTTCTGGTGTGTCTGAAGACAGCTGCAGTGTACTTAGATATGATAAATAAAAAAATCTTTTAAAAAAATATGAGAGGCTGGGGACAGCAGTGTTTTAAATTTTATATCTTACTATTCTTTTTGTTTGTTTTGAAACAGGGTCTCTTTATGTAGCCCTGGCTGTTCTAAAATTCACTCTGTAGACCAGGCTGGCCTCAAACTCATAGATCCTCCTGTCTCTGCCTCCCAAGTGCTGGAATTAAAGGCGTGCGCCGCCGCCGCCACCACCACCACCCCCACATACTTTCTTTCTTCTTCCTTCCTTCTTTCATCCTTCCTCCTCCCTCTTCCTCTTTCTCCTCCTCTTCCCCTTCCTTCTTAGATCCTTCCTCCTCTTCCTCTTCCTCTTCCTCCTCTTCTTTCTCTTCTTCCTCCTCTTCCTTCTTAGATTATACATTCTTTTTTCTTCTTTTTTATTTTTTTAAAGATTTATTTATATATGTATGTGAGTATACTGTAGCTGTCTTTAGACACACACCAGAAGAGGGCATCAGATCCCATTACAGATGGTTGTGAGCCACCATGTGGTTGCTGGGAATTGAACTTAGGACCTCTGGAGAAGTAGTCAGTGCTCTTAACTGCTGAGCCATCTCTCCATTTCTTGTCTTCTTAAAGTATCGGGGGTGTTGTTTGCTTTTTCGTTCAGAGGCTTTTATCATTGGGTTTTATTATCTTCCAGGGTTCAGGAAAGCAAAGGCCTTAAACTTTGCCCCAGAAGGAAAGGCTCCTTTAACTTTAGGAGTAGCTATTAGAAAATCCATGCCCCAGAGAACACATCTATTGTATGTTTGAAGCCTTAGCATCCCTTGTTCTTCAGGGGATTCTTGTGGCTGGCTACTCCACTCCCATTTCCAACTGTGTGAGATTTAATCTCTACAGGAGTATTTAACTCATGTTAGACTTAGAACGAGAAACAAGCATTATTAGACCAGAGGTAGTCAGGGTTCCTTGTTGCCTTATCCACTTCAGATCCTGTTGTGGCCTCGCTGGCTCAGGACATCTTCAAGGAGCTGTCACAGATTGAAGCCTGTCAAGGTCCCATGCAGATGAGGCTGATTCCCACCCTGGTCAGCATAATGCAGGCCCCAGCAGACAAGCTTCCTGCAGGGCTCTGTGCGGTAAGTGATAGAAGGACTGGGAGTGAGTGAGAGAAGGGAAGCAGGTGCCGCTACTCTGTCCATGAGGACAGTGGTTGACTGCCTAAGGTTTTTTTTTAAAGGGGTTGGGAGTTTTACCCCTTTAATCCCAGCACTTGGGAGGCAGAAGCAGGTAGCGCTCTAAGTTTGAGGTTAGCCTGGTCTATAGAATGAGTTCCATGACAGCCAGGGCTCTGTAGAGAAACTAGTCTTGGAAAGAAGTGGGGAGTTTGGGGCTGGGTAGTAAGAGTGAATGTTTATGTGGTATGAGGTATGGTCTCACTGTGTAGACTAGCTATATAGGCTGACCTTGGACACAGGAAATATGCCTGCCTCTGTCTCCCCAATGCTGGAATTATAGGCATGCACCACCATGCCTGGTAGCATTTTCTCCCACTGCTATGATACATGTTGGGAACAGGAGGACAACCTCTGGTGTCATCCTCAAGAGCACGGTCTGCCTCCTTTGAAACAAGACCTCTCTTTGGCTTGAGTCTTGCTATGCTATATGCCAACCAACCAGTAAGCCCCAGAACCTCCTCTCTGCCTTCCCAGCACCATGGTTATAAACACACATGCCCTCCTGCCTGCCAGTCAGTACCATCTGTGCCCACAGATAATGGAATTATAAGCACTCTAGTGAGGCTGAGAGCTCTTTGTACCTGACAGGCATTCTGGTTGTTGGATATCTCCCTCCCAAGAAGTAATTCTGACTTCTCTTTCTTTTTTCAGACAGCCATTGACATCTTGACTACAGTAGTTCGAAATACCAAGCCTCCCCTTTCCCAGCTCCTCATCTGCCAGGCTTTCCCTGCTGTGGCACAGTGCACCCTTCACACAGATGACAATGCCACCATGCAGGTATCTGAGACTTGGAGACTGGAAGGTCATAGCCATATAATAGGATAGGGAATCTGACCTGTGATTATGCTTTTGAAATTTAAGTCTGTCAACTCCAAATTTACCAGAGAGACCCGGTGGGTTGTGCTTTAAAGTCTGTTAACGGTCTTTGAAAGTGTGATTATCAGACATCTGGCTATCTGTATTTGATTATTGATGCTATAGAGGAGCCTATAGATGACCTCTATAGAGGTTTGGATTTGAGACTTTTCTGAATATTTTGATGATAGAGTCACAAAGTGAAAGACGTGGAGAAGTGAAAGATGCTGGGTACTCTCAGGGCTGTAGGAAAATGATAGGAGATCCTGGTTAGAGTAGAGATCCCTAGGCAGACAGTGATTTGTGTGGGGTCCATCTTCATCCCATGAAGATCTTTAACACTCCTAATTATGGCTACATCTAAGAGGGTTTTTCAATACCAAGGTTAATCTTTAGTGGTAAACCTCAGTTTTCTTGGTCACTGGTCATTGTAATGAGAAGTTGGCAGTTTTAAGATAGATAATTGGGTAAAAAAAGGATCATGTTGGTGCCTGTCTTTATCTCTAAACAATAAATTCCCTGTGTCTAGTGTATGAGCCACAGAGCCCTAGAGGTTTGTTGCTCCCATGAGGTATAGGCCTCTGTCAGTAACAGCTTGAGGGTCTCCTTGCATCTGTTCTCCAATGGCTAATCTTGCTTGTCATTTCTGTCCTCATAGAATGGTGGTGAGTGTTTGCGGGCCTATGTGTCAGTGACACTGGAACAGGTAGCCCAGTGGCATGACGAGCAAGGCCACAATGGACTATGGTACGTGATGCAAGTAGTGAGCCAGCTCCTTGACCCACGAACCTCAGAGTTTACTGCAGCCTTTGTGGGCCGCCTGGTCTCCACCCTCATCTCCAAGGCAGGGCGGGAGCTTGGGGAAAATCTGGATCAGATTCTTCGTGCCATCCTCAGTAAGATGCAGCAGGCAGAGACACTCAGTGTCATGCAGGTAAGGACAGTGGGGTACAGTAGGCTTTGCTGCATGGGAATCAAATGAGTGTGTGGGTCCTGAGTTGTTTTATTCTCTCACTATCCTTGTAGAACAGCTCAGTAAAGTGGATCTCTTCTGTCCCTTGTTCTGTCCTATGAGTGGCCTCTGCTGTATATAGACAGATTTATTTTACATGTCTGAGTGTTTTGCTTGCATGCATATGTATACACCGCATACATTGAGTCTAGTCTCTTGGAACTATAGTTAGAAATGGTTGGGAGCCACTGATTTGGATACTAGGAACCACTCCTCGTTCCTCAGAGAGAATAACAGTACCCTTGACCACTGAGCCATTTCTCCAGCCCAGACTCTGTTTCTAGTTTGACTTTGGTTTTGGTTTTGAGATGGTCTCAGTGTGTAGCTCTGGCTAGCCTGGAACTCTCTAAATAGACCCAGGCTAGCATCAAACTCAGTGATCTGCCTGCCTCTACTTTCTATGTATTGTGATTAAAGGTATGTGCCACCATGCCCAACCTCAGAGTCTGTTTCTTGACTGACCAGCCCATTCCGTCTTTCCCTGTATCTATGAAATCTGTTTTCTTGAAATAGACACCTCTTGTTCTTTTCTAGTCGCTCATCATGGTGTTTGCTCATCTGGTGCACACTCAGCTGGAACCTCTGTTGGAATTCCTATGTAGCCTCCCAGGACCAACTGGGAAGCCTGCCCTGGAGTTCGTGATGGCTGAGTGGACGAGTCGGCAGCACCTGTTCTATGGACAATATGAAGGCAAAGTTAGGTAAGGCCTCATACATTTGCTCTGAGCTCTCTACTTCTACTCACATTTAAATCTTTCGTCCCTGACTTACACCATTGAATTTTGTTCAACATACCAAGCTGTCCCTGTAGTCTCTGTTGTGTCTTTCTTGATAACCATATAATTTAATATCTCCATGTTGAAATTCCCAATAAAACAGTCAGCAGAGTAGAAGGTGTATTTCTGATTTCTGCTAAGAACCTCCTCTTGAGCAGACTTTGCCTGGTTAAGTACAGATAGTGGCTTATCCTTCTTTATAAACCCAAGACTAAGCCTGGTATTGGTAGCGTTCACCTTTAATCCCAGCACTCAGGAGGCAGAAGCAGGTCTTTGTGAGTTCAGGGCCAGCCTGATCTACAGCGAGCGCTACCTCCAAGGTGGGGGGGTGGCGGCAAACAGACAGACAGACCCGACCTTTGTTTTGCAACTCCATAGCCTAGACTTCTATCTTTTATTTTTCTGGTGCTGGGAACCAAACCCAGGGCCTTGAGTTTGGTAGGCCAGCCTTCTACCGTTGGGCTAAATCTCCAACCTCTCTAGCTTAGGCTTATTCCACTAGGTCTCATCACCCAAATACACTAACCAGCATGGATAATCATTGTGCAGCTTGCCCACCCTTTTTTCAAGATGAGCATATATCGGTGGACTACCTCGTATACACCAAATCCCATTCTCTCTCTTTCTCTTTCTCTCTTTCTCTCTCTCTCTCTCTCTCTCTCTCTCTCTCTGTTTGTTTGTTTGTTTATTTGTTGAGACAGGGTTTCTCTGTGTAGCCCTGGCTGTCCTGGAACTCACTCTGTAGACCAGGCTGGCCTTGAACTCAGAAATCCACTTGCCTCTGTTTCCCCGAGTGCTGGGATTAAAGGCAGGCGCCACCACTGCCCGACACCAAATCCCCTTCTTAGCTGGGCTCTGCTACCTCTTCTAATTAGTAGTAAAAAGGAGTTACACCATCAAAGAGAGGGTCTTCATTTCTGAGGGCTAGCTAATCTACTTGGGGAAAGCTCTAGATGGGAGCTGACTGACATTTCCTGGCTCTTGCCAGCTCTGTGGCACTGTGTAAACTGCTTCAGCACGGCATCAATGCAGACGACAAGCGGCTACAAGATATTCGTGTGAAGGGAGAAGAGATCTACAGCATGGACGAGGGTATCCGCACCCGCTCCAAGTCAGCCAAAAGTGAGTCATGCTTCTAGTCTCGGGGCTCCAGAGACCTGGGATGGGGAAGGGCTACACTGTGTTCTGTGTTTTTATTGATCAGTTCATAAAGAAGAACCAGAAAACTAACAGTGAATCAGAATATGTAGATCCTTCTTGTTGAAAAGGGACAAAAATAATCTTGGGACAATGCTCCCAGCTTCCAGCTTCAGTCCGGGGCCCTGACACACGCTCAGTATGTCTGTGGCTCTGATGGACTGTACATAAAGTTGCTGCCTTTAGCTGTAAGTCTCTGATTGTCTGCCCTGTCTCAGAAGTTAAAGTTCTGGCCAGGGACTGGCATCTTGTGCTGGCTTCACAGCTTGGTTGCTGGTAGGAACCGATCTCTAATCCTGGAAGTCTTACTTCGCCTTATCTCTGAGCTGTTATGTATAAGACCTAGCAGAATTAAATTTAAGTCTTTCTTTGCTGGATATAGTGAGGGTGGCAGAAAGCACCCGAGGAAACAAGCTCTCCTGAGTAGAGCTGTCAGGAGGATGAGTTGCTACCAGTCTAACCTGAAGCTTTTTGCTTGCTTCCTAGACCCAGAGCGCTGGACAAACATTCCTCTGTTGGTCAAGATCCTAAAGCTGATTATCAATGAGCTTTCCAATGTCATGGAGGCTAATGCTGCTCGCCAGGCCACTCCTGCTGAGTGGAACCAAGGTGCACCCTTACTCCCAGGAGACTTTGAACTTCCATATTGTCAGGTGTCAGTTAGGTTTATTCAGGCACAGGTTTAAAGGGTGTGGTGCAGAGTGTTACTGGAAAGTTGTGCCGTGACTGACACTGTCAGGTCTCCTCAGATCTCATGGTTAGAGGTGAGGGCAGCTAGGAAGCAGGCTGCCTTATTCCTTCTGAAAAGCTGAAGTTTTTCCATTCACACCTGGGAGGGTTAGGGCATCCTTGATGCTGTCATGTTTGGGGACTGTAGGCTACATCACAGAAACCCTCAGGGCCCTTCTGTTCTGACCTCGTAAGATTTGGGGAGGGAAAATGCATAACTGTTTCTGCTGCTTTTCATCTTCAAATAGATGATTCCAATGATATGTGGGAGGACCAGGAGGAAGAGGAAGAGGAGGAGGAGGATGGCTTAGCTGGCCAACTTTTATCTGACATTCTTGCTACAAGTAAATATGGTAAGCCACTTGAGAAAAGACAGGACAACGTGGTAAATACCTTTTCTTTGCACGCTGGTGCCAAAAATGGAGTACCCAAGAAAGAGGAGATGTGGGCTTATAGGGATATTCCTTGGGCTTTTGCCCCTTCTGCCTGCCTCAGCCGTTCAGTAAACGCATCTTCGGCCTGGTGATGGGCCTCTGTCCTGACTCGCCTGTGTTGGCTATGTCTAACAGAGGAGGATTACTATGAAGACGATGAGGAAGATGACCCCGATGCCCTGAAGGATCCTCTCTATCAGATTGATCTGCAGGTGAGGGTGTCCATAGAAGATTCTTACAAGTAATACCTTTCAAGCCATGGAAACAATATAATGGGTTCAGATCCATTCATGGTTTGTCATTAGAACTGCAAGAAAGTGGGGGTGGGTGGCTGTTTGGGTGCTCAGGGCCCTGGGGCAGAGAGGGGTGCTGGGATTTTTATCCAGTCATCTGTACCAGCAATAATCACTCAAAAGTGAGTCTACTTTGTGAAAGTTCTCTGGGTGGAATAGGAGGTAGAGCCTTAGAAATCTTTTTGGGTTCCCTATGGCATTCTGTCACTGTATGTATATCAGTTCCACAGATGTGACAACTACCCCTTAGGAAGCTGGCATTTGTCTGAAAGCTAGCGTTTCTGTGCCGCTTGCTGGTGGTGCTTGTCCTGCTGATGCTTTTGGCCTTGGGAATGCTTGCTGATGCCTCTGTCTTCTTCCTGCAGGCGTATCTCACAGACTTCCTTTGCCAGTTTGCTCAGCAGCCCTGTTACATAATGTTTTCATGCCACCTTAACGACAACGAGAGGCGGGTCCTACAGACTATCGGCATCTAAAAAGGAGAGTCTTCAGCCTGTGCTCCCTCTCCTGGCCCAGCCACAGAACGTTCTACAGCCCTCTCCGGCCTTGAGATGCACTTTTTCTCAGCCTGGAGTGGCTTCTGGCCCTTGGCCTCAACAGTGATACTGACATTCAGCCCTTGCTTACCGGGGCTGACGTTTTAAAAGCTAAAGCAAAGAACATTTATCAAAGTCCTGTGAAGATACCCCAAATCTAGAACTGTCTTTCTCCCCAGCTCTGCCCCCCTTTATTCCTAGCATCCTCTGTTGGCCAGACCAGAAACATTGATACCCTGGATGTGGGTTCCTGATTATTTTGCCCCACCTCAGGAGCACAGGAAGTCATTTCCATTAATATTCAGAAACCTACCTGTTTGCTTTCATAGGACATCTGATGTGTTCAGCTAGGAACCCTGGGAGAGATAATTAGGCTTTCTGCCCTCAGCCAGTGATGCTCTAGGTTTTCAGTAAGGAGAAGCTGGAGCAGCCACATACTAAGCCATTTCCAGTAACCTCACCTTCATGCTTTCCTCATGCAACACTAAGGGTCCTCTGTCAAAGGCTCCATCTTCCCATCTTTGCTTCATTGCATGACACAGCCCCTCCCCCAGGCTGTTCCTATATATACATGCATACACAAAGCAAGCCAGACAGATGGCAACTTGTCTTTTTTTTTTTTAGAAAAAAAAAAATCAGGAAAGAGATTTTTATTTCTAAATCTGCCTGACCCATCTATATTTAATATGCCTCTTCTGCACATAACCACAGAGTCTGATATTCAAAGGTATCCCTATCCCTCAGGAATCCTCTGAAGTGGTTGAGTTGTAGCCCTCGAATTTGCAACATGTATTTTTCTAGGACAGTAAAGCAATCTTTACAAATGAATTTAGTCTGCATACTCTAAGGTGTCTCAACACCTCTACCTTCTGTTTCTTCCCCCCAGAAGCAAAGTAAAAAACAGAAGAAAGCATAGCATATTTTGGCATCCTACTGTGATTTGGCAAGCAGCTCAGAAATCTTAGAGAACTGGTATTTTTCATCCAAATCTGTTTAAAGAGTCAGTGGTAGAGCGTGCGGAGGATAGCCCAGGGTTCAGTCCCCAGTACTACAAAAATAAGGGCATCCCACAGTGGGGTTCCCTTGTGCTATGAGTTGAGAACAGGCAAAGATTAAGAGCAGAGTAGTTGTCCCATGTCCCTTTGTTTGGTAATGCCCAGGTCTGTGCTCCATTTTTAATAGCTGGAGCTTTTTCTTTGGGGTGATGCTCTAACAAAAAGGAAAGGGGATGTAGCGGTAACTTGAGCTCCACTTAAGCAGAAGGGTAACTGTGTAGTGCATCTAAGGCCTTTCCTGGGACCTAAGGACTGGGCAGCTTGTTACTGACTGCGCCACCAGATGTCCTTAGTGCTCAGCCTTGAGTTCAGAAGCACTAACTAAAGTTTCCACTTTTATTTTTAAGAGCCTGAGAAAGTGTGTAGAGTTGTCTTCTGGCTGACTAAAGCAATACTGGTCCCCTGGGTGTGGAGGCCAGTATTGCCTCTGCCCTTGCTTTTCCTCCTGAAGTTGAAGTTCCTGATAAAGAGAAATTATAACATACCTGCCCAGTGGTACCCCCCCCAAAAAAAAAAAAAAAAACACAGTAGGAGCTTTGGAACCTCATTCTATAGTTGACCTCAAAGTCAACTGGATTTGGTGCTAAAAACATTCCGCACAATTAACTTGTCTAATGGTTTTGACACATTAGAGTGGTACCAGGTTAGCAGCATTGGCCTGCTGAATTTGAGGAAGCGTGGAGACCCCAGTTCACATGCCAACAGTGATGTGGGTTCATTCTGAGCCTGCACGTTAGAACAGTTCCCAATGTGTAGTGCCAAAATTAGTCCAAAGGGCCTGTCCTGTTCTCATGGTTCACTTTGGTAGGAGGGCTGAGCTCCTGGCTTAAGAAAACTTGAAAAACAGGTTCCTAGGAAGCCATCCTGGCCAACATATATAACTGATTGGAAGTGGAGGGGCTTATGCACCCTGATGGACAGATGCTTGTGTTTTCAGAGCAGTTAACTCCTGCAACAGTGAAATCTCCCATCCTGCTGAGAGACTGTTCCTAAGAGCAAGGAGAAAGTTCTGTTGGTGACTGTTGGTGTGACGAAGTTGAACTCTGGCTCATATTTTATCTCCTAAGAAAGCCAACTTCATTTGGGAAAGGGGCGAGGTGGACTGGTGAAGACTAAGAAAAGACCAGTGAACTCATGAGAGATGTAGGCTCCCTATGATCAAGGGTTTTCAGGTTGTGGGTGAAACACTAGAGAGCTAGAAAGCAGATAAGATTTCAAGAAAAAGTTCCGCCAATCCCTGACTAAGACACATGAACCTACTACAACTGATAGTTCGAAAGCAGGTGACTGTCAGCAGGGAAAGCAATGGCTGGGGCTGAGATAGGTGGTCATTGTGAGCTAGGAGCTAAGGTGGTAAGCTAATGGAAACAAGCTTCAGCTCTTGTTAGCCATCCTAAATACCCCAGAGAAGTAAAGTGAGCACTGACTAGCTAAGCTACAAGTCAGCCCTTTGTGGGAGAACTGGGGTGGATCTTAACTGTGGAGATGAGTGGGTTTATTTATGCCACGGCATTTGAAGCCATTTGCAAAAGAATCTGACCTACACAAGGAAAGAATGCTCATCAAATCTTAGATGACAGGAAACCACTAGGAAAGGTGACATTTAGGATCCAAGTAGATGAAGTATAAGAAAAGGAGTTTGGCGACAGTATTTATCAGGAAGATTGAAGATTTGAAGTACTGTGTACCTCATTAAAAGTACTGAGTGTTAGGAGCCCAGAAAACTCCAGTGTAGGCCCAGGTTATGGTCTAGGATACTGCAGATTTTCCTCCTCTGTCCCTCTCGGGGATCCTGACCAATGACAGTGCTCTGTACAAGGACATCCAAGACCTAGGCTGTTTAGGGGAAGTGGTGACATGGCTGAGAAGACTGGGCTCAGGACAGCCTCAGCACTCACGGGTTTGTTCAGACAAGTGCTGCACTGTGCCAGCCCAGCAGGCAGGCCAGCTGTGCCTGAGGACCCAATAAAAGGTGCATTTCTGGCTCTTCTGTCTCCTGTCAGTTTCAGTGACTATTAAGCTTCTGTCAGATACAGTAGGCCACTGCCTTAGGTTTTTTCCAAGACTCTAGCCCAGGGCTCCATGGTGGTGCCCACCTTAAATTCCAGCACTAAAGAGACAGGCAGATCTCTGAGTCCAAGGTCAACCTGGCCTACAAAGCAAGTTCCTGGCCCACAAGACCTTGTCTTGGAGTGGGGCAGGGGAAGCTGATTATGAGACCAGAAATCAATAACAAATGAGGCAAGTGCTACCAGAAAAATGGGTACTGTGTACTGTCACCTCCACCCCCAAAGAAAGACTGGGCTAGCAGTAATGGCATTGAAGCTGAGTCACTGGCATGCAGAAGGTGACCCTTCAATGAAGCATCTTGCTAAAATGTGAGCGCTGAGATGCTAAGCTGGTGGACGTGTCTATGTGGATGACCCCACACCTGCTAACCCTGCAGAGCCAGAGCAGGTCCTTTTCCTTTTTTTTAAAGATAAATTTATTATTGTACATAAGTACGCTATAGCTGTCTTCAGATGTGCCAGAAGAGGGCGTCATCTCATTACAGGTGGCTGTGAACCACCATGTGGTTGCTGGGATTTGAATTCCAGTCCTTTGGAAGAGCAGTCAGTGCTCTTACCCACTGAGCCATCTTGCCAGCCCACAGGTGCTTTTCCTTAACCCTTTTACGAATAAAGAAGAGCAGATACTGAATGTTACCTGCCAGTGTGAGATTACTGTCCAAGAAGCCTGTACTTACGGTAGTTATTCTTACCTCTCCAGTCAGACCAAGGGAGGGTAGGATATTCTAGAGGGGTGGAAGGTGACTAAGGTAAGATTGTCATGAAACAATTGCATTTGAAGGGCTCTTTTATAAGCACAGTAGAAATGTTAGAATGAACTTGGTAAACCACCACTGTAAGGTCAGTGCTGTGGAGGGAGAGTCTGGCAGAACTCTAGTTTCAGGTCAAGCAGGGCTACATAGTGAGCCCCTGTCTCAAAACAAAAGTGGAGCCTGAAGTATAGTGTACTGGTAGAGCACTCAGTTAGCATTCATGAGACCTAGGGTTCTGCTCCCCACATCAGCACCAGCTAGAAAAAAACATTATTGTGATTCCTGGAGTCTAGGCCAAAAATAAAGCTGTAAAGATAAGCTGAGCCAAATGGCGAGAAGGCTCCAACAAGGCCTGCTTCCTCCAGAGAAAGCCTCTCCACCTAAGAGAAACTAAAAGGGGTTTGGAGCCTGAGCTGCAGTTGGAGGCGATGGAAGGTAGGAACGCCATCTGGCAGCAGAGCTGGGTGGAAGAGCGGCAGCGTGTGCTGAGACCAGAACCAGGCTAGAAGAGATGAGTCGGTGAAGTCTCGCAAAGGCTTGATGACCCCCCCAGGGGAGAGGTTCCCCCCAAAGGACACTGTTTTCTCAGTGTCACCAGGTCCTCTGCATCAGAGGGGTCAAGCGTTCTGTTGGTAGTCATATGGCCAAAGCCCCACTCCTACAGATTGACACTGGATCTCAGTGCTTTATAAAGATTCAAGCAGCAAGCAGCCAAACGTACATGTTAATAAAATTACGAACTCGGTGACCCATTTGCCTTTTTGTGAGGATAACGCAGGTTGGCACCAGCCAGCTCATGATCTCATTTTTTTGTTTTGTCTTGTTTGTAGATGCTAACAAAAGGTCTCTCATGCCTATGTGGCATGCATGCAATGAAAACAGTGAGCCCAGGGCCTGACGGGAAGGCCCAGGGAGCCCTTCAAGTCTTGGCAGAACAGTATAGCTGGAAAGGGGGCTGGGACAGGATGCTATACCTTGAACCTTGCTTTCCCTGCCTGTAAAATGGGGGACTGATGCCCAGCTCACCGGAACGTGAGAAGAGTCCCATCCTAGCCCGCCACCACCACCACCACCACCACCCCGCCACAGAGTGGGAGCTAGCTGTATCTGGTTGGATTTGGCTGTGACTCAGTTCAGCCTCACAGATGTCAGTGCTGCTGTTTAATCAAGGTTTGGTGAGCCTTTGGGAGGACAGCTCTGTAGAGCTGCCCCAGCTCCCCCCTGCCACCCACTATGCAATTTTCCCGTGGTTATCTGTGACAAATTATTGGTGTATTGGTTTGCTCTCGCCTCCCCCCCCCCCCACTTCTCATTCTCAGAACGTAATTAAAGTCTTTGTAGTTCATCACCTTAGTGGGGATTGAAAGGTGGAAAACCACTCGAGGATAGCTACACTTAGAGATCCAACGCGGGAAGCGCAACTGAAATCAAGCCTGGAGGGAGGGGGAGGGTAAAAGGAGGGGCCTAGACTCCCACAGTAGGAGGTCCCGGAGGATCCTGAGTCAGGACCTAGAGACGGACTTTGGAAGAGGGCCACAGGAGATACCTGAAGAGCACTATATCTAGGATGTGTACATAGGCCAGAACTTACTGCATATCATGAGCATGTGTTTAAGACCAGAGGAAACAGGCATGGGGTGCTTACCCCAGAGTTTGGCACTAAATTCCCCCACTAGGTGGTAGGATAGACTCAGTCTGATCCATTTCAATTAAAAAAAAAAATTTTTTTTCAACCAGGTCCAGCACTTTGGAGACAGAAGCAGGCAGGCAAGCTAACCTCTGACTTCAAGGCCAGCCTGGTCTATATATAGTGAGTTCCAGGACAGCTAAGGGTACACAGAAAACTCTATCCCAAAAAAGAAGAAATCATTTTTACATCTGACTTTGTAGTCGAGCAGATTCTTAACTCTCATTTCCCTCGACGCCTGACCGGAAGGTTAGCTAGCAGTGGCAGAGAAGCCAGGCCAGTGACACCTTAGCTTTACCTTAAGCTCTCTCCAGCCAGAAAGACCGGGTGGAGTTTCCACAAGAGAGAAGCAAGAGCCAGGCATGGTGGCGCACGCCTTTAATCCCAGCACTCGGGAGGCAGAGACAGGCGGATTTCTGAGTTCGAGGCCAGCCTGGTCTACAAAGTGAGTTCCAGGACAGCCAGCGCCACACGGAGAAACCCTGTCTCGAAAAATTAAAAAAAAAAAAAAAAAAAAAAAAAAAAAAAAAGAGAGAGAAGCAAGACCAGAGGGGTCAGGTGGCTTTGAGCTAGCAGTCAGGAAGTGGCAGGGCAGCGTAGTAGTTTGTGGTTCACAGCGTGGGTTCTGGAGCCAGGCTGGATTTTGAGTCTTTGCAGGACCACATGCCAGCTTTGGTAATTTTGGGCAAGCTGTATTTAAAGTTTCTCTCTACCTTTCCAAATCCACAGACTAGGTATGTTGGTATCTGTACCACAGGGGACTGTAAGAATTAAAGCCAGTACAATACAAAGCACTTTGAAGTGAGACTTAGATTTGGTTTGCTAGTATGACCTCGAATCTAATGGAATTATCATCACCTAAACGTGTTAAGAAAGTTCCTGTGCATCCGAATTCAACAGTTCCCATCTGTGCTAGGATGGCTGCAAACAAACCCCAGCTGGAGTGCTGAGTTTTGAGACAAGGCTCTGGCCCCAAGCTCTTCCCAGGAGAGGGGACAGACAGGAGAGCTGTAAACAGCCTTCACCACTCACTCTCAGATCTCAAAATAACTTGTCTGCCCCCACCCTGCCCAGCTGGCAGAGCTGCGGGCTGAGGAAAGTGCCATTTAAAGATAACCTGGCACTCTCCGTACACCTCACTGCCTGGGCGGCTCCTAATGCCAGACAGGCTGCCTAAGACGGGGTGGTCGCTCTTTCCACTCACACCAGTTCATCCACCCGCTTCATCCTGGAGTCCACGCTGCAGTAGCTTCCCTCAGATTTCGGAGAACACTGCAGACCAGCAGGAGTCTGGCATTCTGAGAGGTAGTCCTTGGAGACATTATAAACCCTCTGGAGGAAGAGTACTCCTTTCTATCAGTGGCCGGGTGGCAGGGTAGCACCCCACACTGGCCAGTACCCCTCAAAGGTGCCCACTACTACAAGAACAAATATAAAAAAACACTATTTTGGGGGTGGGGGGGGGTCGAGACAGGGTTTCTCTGTATAGCCCTAGCTGTCCTGGAACTCACATTGTAGACCAGGCTGCCCTCGAACTCAGAAATCCGCCTGCCTCTGCCTCCCGAGTGCTGGGATTAAAGGCGTGTGCCACCACCGCCCGGCAGAAACACTATCTTTTGCAAGTCCCGTTCCTCAGTTTTTGCTCACATGGCCCTCTCAGGACTTGGGTCCACTGTGGAAATACAGCGCATGCGCACTATTCATTTCTGTGCTTCATCATCCCGTCAAGAAGGGCCAGTTGGGAAGTAGTAGGTCACGTGCTTCTGCCAGCACTCAGAGTTTAGATGCAAGGCCACTCTTTGTCCATGTCTGCGTGCATGTTCGTACATGAGAATCCTAACCTGCACGGGTATCCTAGCACTGATCCTTCTAACTCTATCCTAGAATTTTCCAAACAGAAAACCACTGACATAGCCAGTTATGGTAGTTCATACCTTTAATCCCAGCACTCGGGAGGCAGAGGCAGCTGGATCTCTGAGTTAGAGGCCATCCTTCAAGCTCCGGGCCAGCCAGGGCTACACATGATAATCTGTCTTTAAAAAGGGGGGGTGGGCAGGGGGTGGTCGGGGTATTGGGCCAGTGAGATGGATCAGCTGAAAAATGCAATTATTGCCAAGCCTAAAGACCGGAGTTAAATCGCTGGGACCTACATGTTGGGAGGAGAAAGCCAATTCTTAAAATTTATCCTCTTCTTACCCAATGTCACACAAATAAAAGTAATAAAGTTGTTTTTTTTTGTTTTTTATAAACAAGATACTAGTGCTGGAGAGATGGCTCAGAGGTTAAGAGCACTGACTGCTCTTCCAGAGGTCCTGAGTTCAATTCCCAGCAACTGCATGGTGGCTCACAACCATCTGTAATGGCATCTGATGCACTCTTCTGATGTGTCTGAAGACATCTACAGTGTACTCATATGCATAAAATAAATAAATCTTAAAAAAAACAAACAAGATACCGGATAATACAGAGACAGGCGAGGTGGATCTAAAGCACACACACAGCACACACACGTAGAAAAGAGCAGAGCAGCGTCACTTGGAACAGGAGGGACAGTCCTTTGCTGGGCACCTACTTCCCGAGCTTGGTGACAGTAGCCTTGCTTTCATGGAGCTCATGATAGAGGAAGCAGAAGGACAGCAATGGCAGGCAGACATAGGTGGTACTGAGTCAAGACACATCCTTGGCAGTGGTATTTATAACTGTCCAACACACTTCTACCAGCCTCTCTGTGGCCGGCAGCTTCCAGTGGCCAGAGCGTGCTTCTCTTATTCCCTCTCTCTGGAAGGATGTGCCACCACCTACTAGAACCAGTTTAGGGCTATCCTTCCATGATTTCCTTTCCCTAACTCACTGGCATTCTGTTTTGCTGCCCATGACCTCTGGTTCCCTCACCCTGAACACCAGAAGCATTTGTCATCAGCACACTGTTTAGCCGAAAGTAAAGATCCGCCTCTGTAGAGATCATGGGCCCTACTGTTTTCTTTACCATTTGCTATTGTATCTTAAACCTTTAACATTTGAGTTATAGTCTGTGATGGTAAAATAATGATAAAAATATTTACCAATGTGGCTTAGCTAGGGGAGTTGTGGAAAGATTCTGATGAGGTAGATGCCCAAGTATTAAAGGGCCTTGTGGAGTGGGCTTCAAAGACGACTGAGCAGTTCAGAGCACTTGGTGATCTTGCTGAAGGAAGACCCAGGTGTGGTTCCCAGGGCCCATGTGGTAGTTCACAATTACCAGTAAGTTTAGCTCCAGGGTATCAGACGCTCTGGAGGGCACCAGACATTCATGTAGTGCACATGCACACATGCAGGCAAATACTCATAAAAATATTTTTTAAGTGTCCACGGCAGGAGACTAAGGTAGCCATTACTCTGCCTCAGCTGATCACTAGTCCTGGTCAGGGTACTGCAAGCAGGTGGAGCATGACCACTGACATTCTGTAACTACCTGTCTGGCAGCAGTGAATGAATGTAACTACCTGTCTGGCAGCAGTGAATGAATGTAACTACCTGTCTGGCAGCAGTGAATGAATGTAACTACCTGTCTGGCAGCAGTGAATGAATGTAACTACCTGTCTGGCAGCAGTGAATGAATGCTTAGATACTTTTGCTTCCTCTTTAGCTGTCAGATTTTTTTGTTTGTTTGTTTTTGTTTTTGTTTTTCTTTTTTTTTTTTTTTTTTTTTTTTTTGGTTTTTCGAGACAGGGTTTCTCTGTATAGCCCTGGCTGTCCTGGAGCTCACTCTGTAGACCAGGCTGGCCTCGAACTCAGAAATTCGCCTGCCTCTGCCTCCCGAGTGCTGGGATTAAAGGCATGCGCCACCACGCCCGGCTTGTTTTTGTTTTTCGAGTCAGGGTTTCTCTGTATAGCCCTGGCTGTCCTGGAACTCACTTTGTAGACCAGGCTAGCCTCGAACTCAAAATCCGCCTGCCTTTGCCTCCCGAAGCTGTCAGATTATTGAAAGAATGGACCCCAGGAACTTTCAGCTGGGTGAGGAATTGGTGAAGGCCCAGGGGCGTGCAGAGGAGGAACCTGTCTCCTGGTGAAACCTTGCAGGAGAGACTAGAAGCCAAGGCAGTGATGGGCAGGGGAAATCACATCTTGCCTGGACGACTTAGGCAAGTATCTTACTCTCTATTTAAACTTTGCCCTTACTTGAGATGGACTAGGATCTGTGTGTTGAGAACCCTCTTGGGGTTTGAAGCACCCTTTCACACAAGGGTTGCCTAAGACCATCGGAAAACAGATATTTACATTAGGATTCATAACAGTAGCAAAATTACAATTATGAAGTAGCGATGAAAATAATATTATGGTTGGGGGTCACCACAGTTTGAGGAACTGTGTCAAAGGATTCTCACAGTAGGAAGGCTGAGACCCACAGGACTCGGGCATGGAAAGTAATCACTAGATCTCCTTGTCCCTCTTTCCAGTGTGGCCATATTGAATACATTTCCTCCTTCTGTCTTTCACTATTAATTTGGTTATTTTAATTGTCTTATTAGGGTAAGTGGCTAAACCTGGCTCGTGGGAGCCCAGGCTCTGACGCTAAGTCCTGCAGCAACTCCACATGAACTGGTAAAGGTACATTGACTTTCTTCCTTGAGACTTTCCACCTGTAACTAGCTTATGTAGTATTTTTGCAGGCTTGCTCCATGAATAAAAAGAGTTTCCACTGTAAAGTGTTTAACTGGCTGTGTCTCCAGTGGAGGCAGCCACCCCTACCGGTGAGGAGCGAGGCTATAGTTGGAGCTGTCCATTCAGAGGGAGAAGGGGCCATCTCGGGAGCCAGTGCAGCTGCCAGGGCCCAGGCCTGTGGGCACCGATGGGGACAAAGCTTCTCTGAACTTCCTCTCAATGGATGCCTGTTTCTAGGAATGGGGGCAGGGTGACGCTGCCCCATCCTCCCCCTGCAGGACGTCCAAGACTGGACACCAGAGCAGAGGAGGTCCCACACAAGGGAAGGTGCGGCCCTGCCCCTCCAGAGTTGGCCCATGAGCTGTTCATTAGGAGGTGGCACCAGGATTAGTGTTTCTGGGGTCCGAGATAATGATTGGTCTCAGGAGAGAGGCGAGCACAGGGTACTGCCAGGCCTCCCTGACCGCAGTGCCCAGCTGTTGGCTGTGCCCTTAAGGGCTCAGACTGAAGGAGTCACTGCACTGTTGTGGACAGAGAGAGCAGGGCTGTGCCTTGGGGTGAGGGGTACCAGGCCCGTGCTGAGGCTGGGTGGGCGTCGCTGGTGGGCAGACCCCTGGGCGGGGCCCAGGGTTACTGCAGGCGGGGCGTTAGTCCCGCCCCAAGAAGGCGGGAGAGGAGCCAGAGCCTGGCCGCGGGCTGGGCGGTGCTGCAGCTCCCGCCGGCCGGCTTCGTCCAGCTTTGTCCTGCGGCCCCTTTTCCAGGCCGTTCTGGCCGCGCCCAGCCCCCTCTCGCCATGCCGCCCGCGGAACCCCGCGGGACCGCGCCGCTCGCTGCCGTCGTCCTGCTGGTGCTTGGGGCTCCTCTGGGTAAGGGATGGAGAGCGACACGAGATGGGTGGGGTGGAGCGGGATCAGGGAAAGGTGAAAGGGACCAGCCATGTCCTCAGAGGCTATCCTCCGGCTGTCCATGCGTCCCAGATGCTTGCGGTTGTACCCGGAGCAGGAAAGAAAGGGCGCTGTGAGGTCAAGCAGTGGGAACCTGACCCCCAGGCGCCGGGTTCAGCTTCAGGGAGAAAGGGGCTTCTAGGACTTCTAGCTGAGCCCCTTAGGGTGGAAACAAAAGTGAGCTTTCAGCTTGCCAAGGCAGTGGGGTTGAGGGTGGCCAGAACTGAATTGGACTGGTGTCCACTGGACACCCCCACTCCTGCTCGCAGCGTTGGCGAGTGAGGACTGCTTGTGGTATCTGGACCGGAATGGCTCCTGGCATCCCGGATTTGACTGCGAGTTCTTCACCTTCTGCTGTGGGACCTGCTACCAGCGGTACTGCTGCAGGGACCTGACCTTACTCATCACCGAGAGACAGCAGAAACACTGCCTGGCCTTCAGGTGGGCTGTGGACTCCCACTCCACCCCCTCTCCGGAGGCCTCCTGCTGGCTCCAGTGCCCACCTCCACATTCTTAACTGCAGGAGTCACCAGGACTCCAAATGGTGACAGAGCTGGGTGGTTGGTGTTAGTTACCATGGGCTTGCCTGGGCTGTTTCCAGGGGCTTTCTGAATCCTGACAGGTCCTGGGAGGGAGTGTGTTGAGTTAACTAACACTCAAACTGCAGAGTGCCTTGGTAGACGCTCTGGTGAGAGGGCAGGAAGACTTGGGTTTTGTTTCCAGGCTGGTGCACTGTGATCCAGCTAAGACCCTTGCCCTCTATAGAGCACTGTTACCTTTTAAAATTATATGGAAGTTGCCAGCCGGGCCTGGTGGTTCGCACCTGTAATTCCAGCACTCAGAAGGCTGAGACGGGAAGATCATCACTAAAGAGTTCCAGACCAAGCCAGGCGTGGTGGCTCATGCCTTTAATCCCAGCACTTGGGAGGCAGAGGCAGAGGCAGGTGGATTTCTGAGTTCGAGGCTAGCCTGGTCTACAAATTGAGTTCCAGGACAGTCAGGGCTATACAGAGAAACCCTGTCTCGAAAAAACCAAAAAAAAAAAAAAAAAAAAAAAAAAAAAAAAAAAAAAAAAAAAAAAAAAAAAAAAAAAAAAAAAAAAAAAAAAAAAAAAAAAAAAAAAAAAAAAAAAAAAAAAAANTCAAACTTTTTAAAGGGAGCTGCAAACACATAAAACTGATATAAGGGGATTGCAAGTTCTTGTAAGATTTGATGATAATGGCCCTACATTATTTCAAAGGCTCCATTGAGGCCAACATACTTTAAACCTAACCAATTAAATGGTAGATATAAAAGCAGGGGTAGGTGGGCACACTACAAATCCCAGCATGCCTCATACCAGCTACCCAGACAGCATAGCCTCCTGGGAAGTAGAGGTCTCTTAGAGCTACTTACTAAACAGGGTGGGCAGAATTAATCCCACAGGGAACCCCAAGACATAGCATGCTGTGGCTCCCTGCTGGCCAAGAGTTGGAGCCAGCACCATGAGGAGTCCCTCTATGAATGTTGGAAGGTGAGAGGACCTGTTTTTTGTCTAAAGTCCCAAGACCATAGCAGGCATCGCCTCTGCCGTAATCCTCTTTGTTGCCGTGGTTGCCACCACCATCTGCTGCTTCCTCTGTTCGTGTTGTTACCTATACCGAAGGCGCCAGCAACTCCAGAGCACGTTTGAAGGTATGCACAGAGTCAGGCAAGATGAGTCTGAAATGGGCTGGACTGATTGCTGTGGTGGGCACCAAAGGGATGAAGGATTGGTGAATTCTGTAGTAGTGAGTGTTTCTGCGTGCCTGGGTATCGCCAGCGGGAAATGTGTGCAAGTGAAGCCTTGAGCATTAGACTGCGTCCAGGAATGTATGGGAGCGAGTTACTGTGCCCTTGTATGTGCATGCACGTGACCATTCAGTCGTGCACAGGAATGCAGCTGTCAGTGGTAAGTGTGCAGTCTGGGGCTGAAGTGGGGTCTGTAGTAGTGAACATTCACTGGGCATGTTCCAGAACTTCGGATGTGTGTTTGAGTGTTGCATGTAACTGCCCAAGCCTGATAAACACAGGGATGATGACACCATACAGGAGATCAGCATGAGGGGAGGATCTCCTTAGAGGCAGCTATGTTGGACTACAAGATACCAGCATCTGGAGCTGCCCATCTTCTACCCAAGTGGGACTCTCCCAGGCTAGCCTGCCTCCTGAGGGCTTGCTAACCTACTTGGAGGGAAACAAACTTGGTCAACACAGACTGACCTGCTTAGCTTCATACATAGCCCCCTGCTCAACTCTGGGCAAGCAGACTTTGGGAGGCAAAGGCCACAAGTGGCCACCCAGCAGCCTGCCAGGCAGTTGCCAGAGTGCTTACCTTGGTCTCCTGGATGGAAGGAGGTATCTATGGGAGCTGGGTATTTAAATGCTGATCTTTGTCCCTCTTCTAGGCCAGGAGATTCCTATGACAGGCATCCCAATGCAGCCAGTATACCAGTACCCCCCGGATCCCAAAGCTGGCCCCGTACCTCCACAGCCTGGTTTCATGTACCCACCTAGCGGCCCTGCTCCTCAGTATCCTCTTTACCCAGCTGGGCCCCCAATCTACAACCCTGCAGGTGAGTGCACAACCTGGAATCCTTGTTCCTTCTTGTCCCCACTCCTTGCTCCAGGACCCTCCCTTACCCTTTCGCTGGTAGATTACCTTTCCCAGGGTCCCTCCATGTCTCCTTGGAAACTTCTAGGGATTTCTTCCCATGGAACCTGTACACCATGAAGGGAGGGGGGAGTTCTTTCTGTCTTCCTGTGTCCCACTGACTCTTACCCTGTCTCCTTGGTTTTCAGCTCCTCCACCCTATATGCCACCACAGCCCTCTTACCCAGGAGCCTGAAGAGACAGCTGTGGCTCTGCTGTCCCTTCCATGATGCCATTTGTTTTTTTTGGGGGGGAGGGGGACGTCCCCATCCTGTACCTGCATCTAGCCCTGAGGGTGGGCAAGGGTCTTCCAGTCATCAAGCCCCCGGTCAAGCCAAGCCTTGGGCCCTGCTGAGGACAGAGCCTGAGAGAAGTGGAACGTGAGCTGAGCTGGAACCAGGCCGTGGATGAGGGGTGGGTAGGGAGGACTTGGGATTCATGAGCTATTTTTACTGGGAGACTGGGAGTAAGATGAGAGCCTAGGTCACAGTTTCTGTTTTCAAGTCGTCCCTCTGCTCCCAGGACCCCAGTCAGAAAGGTGGGGCCCCTCCTATTTGCCCAGTTTGGGCTGAGGTGGAGACAAGTGGGGAGGGCTCTATCAACAGCTGGCCACAGCCCTTCCCTCTGGCTGCCCGATTGGCTGGAGCTCAGGCCTCCTGGATTAAAGCTGTAATGATGTAACTCATCAGTGGAATCACTGGCCCCTTCTCTTAACGCTGCCTTCTGCTGAACCCAGACTGCCACCTGCTCCACATTCCACAGCAAGGGAGGGCAGCACCGATGGGAGGAGAGCGCCACCATCAGCCCCATCCCGGGCAGAACCCCTGAGCATCTCTGGACTGTTTTCCAATGCTGTTGAGCAGATTTGTGGCAGCTAGAGAGAGGGTGCTCACGTGCTTTTCAGGGTCAGGCTTCTGAGACGTCCAAGGCATTACCAGCTATATAAAGACACCTCTCCATCCAAGAACACTTCCCTCCCAATCTGGGTCTCTTCACTGTCTGACCTTGAGCTTGCCTCTGAGTGTCTTCATGTATAGAATGGGGATAATGGCTGTCAGGAGGATGATATATAATGGAATCGAAACTATGAGTCCGTCCTTCCTTCCTGATCAGAGGCCCAGGACTTGGAGCCAAGTTCAGAGGTGTGGTCACTCAACAGACTGGTGTAAGGTGCTTGACGGCTTGATCCTCGTGGGATGCTAAGGTGTCAGATCCTACAGGGCAGTGTCCCTGTCCATGGAAGCTAGGTATAAGGACTGTGAAAGCTACCTAGAAGAGGTGACCTGGGTGTATCTGTGTATGCACAGAGCGGTCTGCCCATCTTCCCTTATTGTGATCCTTGAAGTCATAGTCTTTGTGTTCTCAAGACATCTGGTGACAATTGCAGGAAGTTTTGAGGTTTGGGGATGCTGGGTTGGTCTGTGGGAGCCTCAGGCATGATAGCTAAGTGCCCTGTACTAAGAGTCACCCTGAGACCATTTTTAATAGTTTTAATTCAAGTAGGGAAATGCCAACTTATCCAATGCCCCTAGCCCCAGTTCTCTAAGGTCAGCCTTTTTTTTTCATCCATCCACCCTCAGGAAATCTAGCCCAGTGCAGCCTCAAGTTTCTGGCTTCCAGCAGCCTCCTAGGTTCTAGGCAGGGCCATTATCCTCACGAGGTCCCCAGGGCCCTCTGTAGCCACACACTCAGGGGACATTACCTCAGATCACATAGCCCAGAAGTCAGAACCTGGGGGTCTGAGTCATAGACTCCCTAGAGCAGGGGTCTGCCCCTGAGTGAATTCACAGGTTCCCTCTCGTCAGTGAAATCAAGGGGTCAAGGGGTGCATGAATTGACCCCCTGAACCTTGTCACAGAAGAGCATGATGTTGATGTATGTAACAGAATTCATTGCCCCTGGGTCAGCAATCTGTGACCTATGACAAGTTGCTTTGTAGTGTAGGATGGGAGGTTTACACCAGCCAGAGCTGCAGTGGGAGAAGGGCTATTTCCAGTCAACACAACAAAGCACCAGAAATAAGAATTCTAAGAAGAAAGAGGAAGCATTCTAGTGCTGGGGGAGGGGGGCTGCAGCGTCCCAGCGAGGATAACACTCCATCTCCCTAGGACACTCTTAACTTCCAGCCTGCTGTGTGTGTCTCACTGGAGAGTAAACATAGCCCAGCAATGCCTGGGGGAGCCTAACATGCTATGTTTGCCCCTTCCCATCTCTTAGCAATCCTAAAAAAACACACACGTCAGAAAGAAAAGGTGGGTGGGTGCAGGAGGGACACTTAAAAACTAGGGAACCAGCCGGGTGGTGGCACATGCCTTTAATCCCAGCACTCGGGAGGCAGAGGCAGGCGGATTTCTGAGTTTGAAGCCAGCCTGGTCTACAAAGTGAGTTCCAGGACAGCCAGGGCTATAAAGAGAAACCCTGTCTCAAAAAAAAAAAAAAAAAAAAAGAACTAGGGAACCCCAGTGATATAACTGTGGCCTTGCTAGGATAGCAGTAGACACCAAACAGCCTCAGGGGTGGTATAGGAACTTAGTTGAAGAGGAGCAGTGGTTTTATATAATCAATCAAGCATTCAATCAATCAATAGGCCTATACACTGTATGAGGCCCTGGGCTTGCTTCTCAGCTGAAGCACACACAACCCTAGACAAACATGGACCTGTTAGGTATAAGTGTTTGTCAGGGGTAAGGTTGGCAGAGCTCCAAGGGGTTTGGGTTCTGGGAGGGGAGAGAGCTAGGAAAAGACAACATGGGAATACAGTGGGGCCAAGGGAAAGCTAAGAAAGAGGAGGATGGGCCGGATGTGGTGGCGCACGCCTTTAATCCCAGCACTTGGGAGTCAGAGGCAGGCGAATTTTTGAGTTCGAGGCCAGCCTGGTCTACAAAGTGAGTTCCAGGACAGCCAGGGCTATACAGAGAAACCCTGTCTCGAAAAACCAAAAAGAAAAAAAAAAAAAAAAGAGGAGGACGCAGGGTGTTTTACTAGAAGGGAGGCACCTGGACAAAAAAAGTCACTTCTGGCTACGAGGGAAGGAGGGGAAGGAAAGGAAGAGGGGAGGAGGAGGGAGTTCCAGAAGGGGAGAAGGGTTTTTGGGCACTGACGGTCCTCCCAATAAATGCAGACCCTTGGCGCCTGACTTGCAGGTTGATTTCAGCTGGATAGCATCTGCTCTCAGGGGCGAAGGTTGTGCTCGGTCCTCCAGATGGCGACAAGAGAACTTGGTTTCCCAGAAAAGCTTGTTCTCTGAGTGGCCCATGTCCAGATCCTACTCCTCAACAGTGACCAAGTAAGCATGGAGTTCCCGGCTCGGCCCTGACACCGGAGCTCTTTGATTGTCGTTGCTCATATGTTGAGCGCCAGTGCCAAAGTGAGATATAAAAGCCTAGCCAACCGCCCGTGTCCACGTGCCAGACAGACACTGGTCCTAGGCTCGCCCTAAACCCCACCCCCCACCCCCGGCCAGGGAAAGTGGAGCGAAGGGAAAGCAGGAGGAGGAACTTCTCGGTTTGGGGGCAGTAGATGTGCAATGGAACCTCGGAAAGAACAGAGGGGGCAGATGCTGAAGAGGATGCTGGAAAAGGCTGAGGTCAGGTGTTGCTTCTCCTGGATCTAGAAGACCTGCTCTCACTGTGGATGGGGGGCGGGGAGGGGAGGACGACTTGGCGCTGAATCTGAATTCATTAACTTGAATGAATCATTTGCTTTCTTTGAACCTCTCCGCTCCGCCCCTCCCCCGCCCCCTTGTAAAACGTAGGTGGCACATGGGGATAGATCTTTTCTATTGCTAGTTCTGACCTTCCTTGGTTTTAGGAAGGAAAAATCCGCTAGACGCGCGACTCCGGGTTCAGGTGCCAGAGGCGGAGTGGACAAAAACACTCCTGTGAATCTCGCGGGTCCTGAGCTCAAGCATCTGCTCCGCACCTCGGGTGGGTCTTGCACGACACCGACAGTCGCGTAGGGTGGGGCTGGCGTCCCTTCCCCCTCTCTGCTCTTCTCTGACCTCCGCAGCCAGAGCCAGAGCCAGGCTGCTCTGAGGAGTAGAAGAGCCTGGGTGGCAGTTTTCCTCGAGGTGGCGCTGCGCTCCCACATTAAGTTTAAACGCACTTAGAAATGATTACGTCATCCCAGGCCTAATGGGCTCTGGGAAGCGGAGAGTTGGGAAGTGTGTGTGCTCCCAGCCTCCAGTCCCCGTCTAAATCGTGTTTCCAGTTAAGTAAACAAACAAACAAACAAAACCAAAAAATGCAAAGGTGAAAGGTTCTAAAGGAGACTTTAAGTCTGGAGATTGGCCCGGTGTGGTAGTAGACACCTTTAATCCCCACAGAGGCAAACAGATCTTCGTGAGTTCGAAGTTAGCCTGCTCTACATTAGGAGTTCTAAGTTAGCCAGGACTACATAAAGAAGAGGAAATTATATATTTATATATCTAAAACTAGTTCCATTTGGCTTCCAATGTCATTGTGAAAAAACTATCACTGGTCCATTTTTCAGCAGCAGAGAAAAGACTTCAGTCCTACCTCTTATTCGCCATGTACCCATGTGCAGCTGATTAATCCTATCTGCAAAACAGCGAGGCGATTGGCTTTCACAACACAGACTTGGAAGATAAGCAGAAGCACCCTTAAGCATCTAGCTAGTGCCCTGCACTATCAGATGCAAGCTCGTGGGCTTGACTCCAAAGCACACTCTTTGAGATCTGGGAACCAGCGCTGGTATCTCTCCTCCCCTGGGCCAGCCCATTACTTAAGCGGTAGATAGATGGGTTGGGAAGGAATGGGATCAGAGTGTACCCTGGGATATGAGTTAGCCTTCTCTGATTTGAGACAGACCTACAACATCTATCCTACTTCCTTAGGGAGGTGGGACCCCACCCATATTCCAATGGCTTTGCTCTCTGCTACTGAAGTAAAAGAAAAAAAGAAACAAA
>LR752930.1:4999-49410 GCA_902729485.2 Mus minutoides | reverse complement strand
TTTAGAGGAAGGATTAAACATGATACTTCTCTGTAACTCCCTCAGCAAAACTATATTCATACTTTTGTATATAACCTTCTCAACTAGACTCATAAAACTATTTCACAGAAAAATTAAAAACAGACTTTTTTGTATTTTAACTTTATTTGCTGTATTTCCAAATGGAGAGTGCTGAAATGGCTTGGCCAACAGCTTTTCTCCCCCCCCCCCGCCCCCCCACCCCCAACCTCTACTCTCTCAGTCAGTGTCCCATTGCTGTGAAGACACAGCAGGAACACTTCAACTCTTACAAAGGAAAGCTCTCCATTGGGGCTGGCTTAGAGTTTCAGAGGCTCAGTTCATTATCAGCATAGCAGGAAGCATGGTAGCCTGAAAGCTGACTTGATAGCTGCATGTTCTACCTTCAGGTCCCCAGGCAGCAGGAAGAATAAGACACTGGACCTGGTTTGGGCCTTTGAAACCTCAAAGCTCACAGCTAGTGACACACTTCTTCCAACTAGACCACACCTCCTGATTCTTTCAAATAGTGCCACTCCCTAAGCATTCAAATATATGAGCCTATGGAGGCCACCATAATACAGCAGCCCAATACAGAGAACTTATTTTTTCTTTTATAAGTAAAAAATATATTTTTGAAAAATATTTTGAAGATATTTCTGCTTTCTTTGGGGGACAGTTTAAGTCATCAAAATGAACTTTTGATGAAATAGAAACCTTACACAGATAACAAGGTTAAAGTCATACAGAAAGTTGTCAGTGAACTACACCATTCAAAAGGAAATGAATTCTAAAATTATTAAAAGTTGAGGTTTTGGTTTCTGTTGGTAAGATTCTTACATTTGCCTTTCACCATCTGGTAATCTTTGGTGTTAGATGTTCTAGCTGTCTCTGGCTGGAGCTTGTTCAGCAAGATTTTGCTGTCAGGACCTTGATATAGCTGTCTTTTGTGAGACTATGCCAGTGCCTGGCAAATGAAGAAGTGGATGCTCACAGTCATCTATTGAATGGAACATAGGGCCCTCAATGAAGGAGCTAGAGAAAGTACCCAAGGAGCTGAAGGAGTCTGCAACCCTATAGGAGGAACAACAATATCAACTAACCAGTACCCCCAGAGCTCATGTCTCTAGCTGCATATGTAGCAGAAGATGGCCTAGTCGGCCATCATTGGGAGGAGAGGCGCTTGGTCTTGCGAAAATTACATACCCCAGTACAGGGGAACGCCAGGGCCAGGCAGCAGGAGTGGGAGGGTTGGGGAGCAGGGTGGGGGAGGGTATAGGGGACTTTCATTATAGCATTTGAATTGTAAATGAAGAAAATATGTATATGTATATGTATATCTTAAGTGATTTTTTAAACCAGTAATACAAAAGTCCAAGTTTTCTAATGTATTTTTAAAGGTAGAAAACATTAGTATTTATTAAAAGCCAATACCAAGTAATAGAGGACAAAGTGCATTATAAATACAGATGCATAAAAACAACCTTAAACAATTACACTAAGAACTACTTTCCACCCAAAAAGTCAGGTTCATGCAAGATATGAAAATCATATTAAACATAAGATATAAAATGACTCCAAACATTTTGCAATAATATTAAAAATGGAGAAAAGTATATAATTATTTCTGAAGACATTAAAAGCTCTACTATGCTCTAGGGGATGGGTCTACACTCAAGCATATCCAGGAAACATTAAGTGGACTCGTATGTGATAGTGTGTGCTAGAGTTTGATGCTGGTTCTATTTTTCTATCTGTCTCTCACTGAAGCTGAAGCTGAGCTTTTCAGCAATTCTGGCTAGCCATTTTGCTCCAGGTACTCCCAGTCTCTGAATCCTGTGTGCTAGCATCACAGGAAGGTGCCATGTTCTCTCCCATGTAGAAGGTAATATACAAAATATATAATGGCAGATTTTCTGTTTATTGAAAGAACCATGTATGTGTGTTACCTTCTAAATGTTGAAAAGAGAAGCCAAAGTTCTCTAACTTGAAGGCACACTGACTCCAAACATTTCCCTTCCTCACCTTACTGGCTATAGGAGGGGTGGCGTCTACATTTGCCCCTTCCCTGTGATTTGTCTAGGGTAGTTACCTTCAGTGCTTGTAGGGGATAATCACTGAGAGGTTACTTAATTTTTCTGTGATAAAATTCTTTTCTCAGTGCTTTTTTTTTCAAACTGAAATGCTTCATTATATTTATCTATTTCTTTAGAAATATATGGATAATTGCTTAAGTTAGCGGTTGTTGGCTACAGAAAATTTCATACATTTTAAGTATAAAAATATAAACTTTGAAAAAATACGTCTTTATGACTAAGAAATAGAAGCCATGTAAGCATTCCAGTGAATTGTCACAAGGATCATTCTCAGAGTAACAGTTTAGAATGCAGTGTTTTGTGTGTAAGTATCGGCTTTGGATACTGACAAGCAAATATGAATTCTGCCTCTGGGTGACCTTGCTCAAATTAGCTTCTCTGCCTCGGTTTCCTCTTTTATTTTCTTCTAGTTCTTCTGAAGTCTGTTTTTTTCCAGGTGAAAGCCAAATAAAATAACTCACTTCTTGGGCCCTCCGTGTACTGGATGGGACACCATATACAGAATTAGGCTGAATGAATTTGATTTCTGATTTTATATACATATACATATACATATACATATACATATACATATACATATACATATACATATACATATACATATATTCATATTCCATCTCTGCTCTGCTAAGAGTCACCATCTCCTCCAATTTGCTTGCCTGACTCCTTGCTATGACTTTGGGTCTCAAATCTCACTTCTTCAGATGAATCATGTTGACTCACCAATCCCCTTTCTCATATGATGTGAAAGACTCTAGGACTTCCCCTCTATGGCATCTAGCTCTGCTTTGATTAGTTGGCTTTTATCAATGGTTTCTCACTGACTTGGGTGCCAGACTATGATTCTGTGAGGATAGGGTCAACCTCATATTTGACTTTTGTATCCTTAATATAATTTTATAAAATATTAGTAGTATTTCTGATAAGTTTATGGAAAATATATGAGATAAATATTATAAAGCCTTTGCCAGGGCTTTGCGGGGATGAGCTTTCTTCAGATAATTGCTACAGGCTACATAAAAAGATCTTTTCTTATTTGCGTAAGAGAAATCTGCAATTGAGTAGAATGTTTATGGTCACTTACTCAGAGTGGCTTTTTTTTTTTTTAAAGATTTATTTTATTTATTATATGTAAGTACACTGTAGCTGTCTTCAGACACTCCAGAAGAGGGCACCAGATCTCGTTACGGATGGTTGTGAGCCACCATGTGGATG
The DNA here is from genome assembly GCA_902729485.2 of Mus minutoides. Lineage (NCBI taxonomy): Eukaryota > Metazoa > Chordata > Mammalia > Rodentia > Muridae > Mus > Mus minutoides. Next base: position 46,102 of record LR752930.1, on the reverse strand, counting down.
CTGGGATTTGAACTTAATCGCCTTTGGAAGAGCAGTCGGGTGCTCTTACCCGCTGAGCCATCTCACCAGCCCCCCAGAGTGGCTTTTTAAAAATGAAATGTGCAGGACAAGATCAATATCCTCAGACAGCATCAAAGGCAAAATAATCTTTAGTCAGTGTTGTAGAAGAGACACCTGTAGTTTGTGCTGAAATAAAATACAATGAGAAAAGAGTAGAGGCTGTTCTGCCATGTGTATCATTTTAAGAAATTGTTTTATTTATTTACATTCCATATGTTACCCAACTTCCCAGTCCCCCTTCCAATAGTTCTTCACCCCATTCCCCTCCCCTTTGCCTCTGAGAGGTTGCTCCCCGACCCCCACACATACCCAAACTTACAACACACAATGAAAGCAGTGTTAAGAGAAAAAATTCATAGCACTAAGTACCTTCATGAAGAAATTAGAGAGATCCTACACTAGCAATTTAACAGCACACCTGAAAGCTCTAGAACAAAAAAAAATTAAACACACCCAAGAGGAGTAGATGGCAGGAAATAGCCAAACTCAAGGCTGAAATCAACTAATTAGAAACAAAGAGAATGATACAAAGAAACAACAAAACCAAGATCTTGTTTTTTGAGAAAATCAACAAGGTAGATAAATCCTTAGCCAAACTAATTTAAAAAACACAAAGTCAGGATCCAAACTGACAAAATCAGAAGTGAAACTGGAGACAAAACAACAGAAGCTGAGGAAATGAAAACTTAGCAGACCTTACTACAAAAGCCTATACTCAACAAAAATGGGAATCCTAGGCGAAATGGATGACTTTCTAGACCACTTACCAAAGTTAAATAAAGATCAGGTAAACTGTTTAAACAGTCCCATAACACCTAAGTAAATAGAAGTAGTCATTAAAAACTTCCCATCCAAAAATGTCCAGGGCCAGATGGTTTTAGTACTGAATTCTACCAGACCTTCAAAAAAAGACCTAATACCAATATTCCTCAAGCTATTCCACAAAATAGAAACAGAAGGAATGTTACATAATTCATACTATGAAGCCACAGTTACTCTGATACCTAAACTACAAAAAGACCCAACAAAGAAAGAGAATTTCAGGCCAGTTTAGGTTATGAATATCAATGCAAAAGTACTCAAAAAATTCTTCCAAACTGAATCCAAAAACATATCAAAACGATAACTCACCATGATCAAGTAGGCTTCATTTCAGGGATGTAGGGATCATTCAATATATGAAAAATCCATCAACATAATTACAATATATAAACAAACTCAAAGAAAAAAAATCACATGATCATCTCATTAGACGCTGAAAATCCAACATCCCTTAATGTTAAAAGTCTTGGAGGATCAGGAATTCATGGAACATTCCTAAATAAAATAATAGCATTATATAGCAAACCAACAGCCAACATCCAATTTAATAGAAAAAATTTGAAACACTCCCACTAAAATCAGGGATAAGACAAGGCTGTCCATTCTTTCCCTACCTCTTCAATATAGTGCTCAACGTTCTAGCCAGAGCAAGTGCACAACAAAAGGGTGTCAAGGGATACAAATTGGAAAGGAAGAAGTCAAGATGTCAGTATTTGTAGATGATATGATAGTTTCCATAAGGAACCTCAGAAATTCTACCAGAAAATTCCTACAACTGATAACTTTAGCAATGTGGCTGGATATAAAATTAATTCAAACAAATCAGTAGCCTTCCTTTATACAAAGAATAAATGAGCTGAGAGAGAAATTAGGGAAACAATGCTCTTTGCAATAGTCACAAAAAATATAAAATATCTTGGTGTAATCCTAACCAAGTAAGTGAAAGCACTGTATGACAAGAACTTCAAGTCCCTGAAAAAAGAAATGGAAGAAGACCTCAGAAGATGGAAAGATCTCTCATGTGTATGGATTGGTAGGGTTAACATAGTAAATCACTAGCTTCATAAAAGCAGTCTATAGATTCAATAAAATCCTCATCAACATTCCAACATACTTCTTCACAGACATGGAATGGAATGCAGAATTCTCAACTTCATATGAAAAAAAAAAAAGAACAGCCAAAACAATTCTCAAAAATAAAAGAATTTCTGGGGGAATCACCACCCCTGACTTCAAGCTATACTACAAAGCAATAGTGATAAAAAAAAAAATCACATGGTATTGGTATGGAGACAGACAGGTTGATCAATGGAATAGAGTTAAAGACCCAGAAATAAACTCTCATACCTATGAACATTGGTCTTTGACAAAGAAGCCAAAATCATACAGTGGAAAAAAGAAAACATCTTCAACAAATGGTGCTATTCTAACTGAGGGTCTGCTTGTAGAAGAATGCAAATCAATCCATATTTATCACCCTGTACAAAGCTCAAGTCCAAGTGGATCAAGGACCTCAACATAAAACCAGATACACTGAGTCTAATAGTACAGAAAATAAGAAATGGTCTCAAATACATTGGCACGGGGGAAATTCTTTTTTTCTTCTTTTTCTTTTTCTTTTATTAGATATTTTCTTCATTTACATTTCAAATGTAATCCCAAAAGTCCCCTATACCCCCCCCTGCCCTGGTCCCCTACCTGTCCACTCCCACTTCTTGGCCCTGGCATTCCCCTGGACTGGGGCATATAAAGTTTGCAAGACCAAGGGGCCTCTCTTCCCAATGATGGCCGAGTAGGCCATCTTCTGCTACATATGCAGCTAAAGACACAAGCTCTGGGGGTACTGGTTAGTTCATATTGTTGCTCCACTTATACAGTTGCAGACCCCTTCAGCTTTTTGGGTACTTTCTCTAGCTCCTCCATTGGGAGCCCTGTGGTCCATGCTATAGATGACTGTGAGCATCCACTTGTGTATTTGCCAGGCACTGGCAAAGCCTCACAGGAGACAGCTATGCCAGGGTCCTTTCAGCAAAATCTTGCTGGCGTATGCAATAGTGTCTGCATTTTGTGGCTGATTTGGGGATAGGATAAAAAATTCTGGTGACAGCAGATGCTGGCAAGGATGTAGAGAAAGAGGAACACTCTTCTATTGCTGGTGGGATTGCAAGCTGGTACAACCACTCTGGAAATCAGTCTGGTGGTTCCTCAGAAAACTGGACATAGTAGTGCCGCTAGATCCAGCAATACCTCTCCTGGGCATATACCCAGAAGATGTTCCAACTGGTAATAAGGATACATGTTCCACTATGTTCATAGCAGCCCAATTTATAATAGCCAGAAGCTAGAAAGAATCCAGATGTCCCTCAACAGAGGAATGGATATAGAAAATGTGGTACAATGGAGTACTACTCAGCTATTAAAAAATAATAAATTTATGAAATTCTTGGGCAAATGGATGTATCTGGAGGATATCACCCTGAGTGAGGTAACCCAATCACAAACAAAGTCACTTGATATGCACTCACTGATAAGTGGATATTAGCCCAGAAACCTAGAATACTCAAGATACAACTTCCAAAACACAAGAAAATCAAGAAGGAAGACCAACGTGTGGATACTTCATTCCTCCCTAGAATAGGGAATAAAATAACCATGGAAGGAGGTGCAGAGACAAAGTTTGGAGCTAAGATGAAAGCATGGACCATCCAGAGACTGCTCCACCCAGGGGTCCATCCCATAATCAGCCACCAAACGCAGATACTATTGCATATGCCAGCAAGATTTTGCTGAAAGGACCCTGATATAGCTGTCTCCTGTGAGGCTTTGCCAGTGCCTGGCAAATACAGAAGGGAAATTCCTTGAACAGAATAGCAATGGCCCAGGCTCTAAGAACAGCAGTTGTCAAATGGGACCTCATTAAACTGAAATGCTTCTGTAAGGCAAAGGACACTGTCAATAGGACAAAATGCCATGTGCATCTTAATTGATGTGCTCATTTGATCTTCAGGAGACTACTTGTGTACACTGATTATTATGTCATGTCATATCTCCTGGAGAAAACCTCGTATACCTTAGACTTTCTTTTCCTTCGGTCAGTATCTTTTGTAAACTTGAGTGCACAGGGACAAAAGAGTGTCATTTAAAAGTCAGCATGTTCTATCTACCGCATGCGGAAGTTTTCTTGGGCTCTTCTTCAGCCCAGATAAGAAAATTTCATGCTTCTGCTTGGAACCAGGATGCAGGATCCCAAACACATGGAACAGTTGAAGCCAAGTCCCATTATTTCTCAGCCCCATTTGGGATATAAATCCTACAGAGGTGCTCCAGGCATTTCTATCCATAGACAAAATGTCACCAGTGGAAGGATGTGCCATCTTCATGATCGGCACCCCATTTAGCTCCTAACAGGGAACATATGATTACTGAAGAGGTTACACTGTTACAGAAATGTCATTCCAGACTTTCTCTATGTTAACATGAATCATGTGTAACATAATTGTTTTACAGCCTATACCTATAATGGCCTAAGTGAGGACTATTTATTTCATTAAACAATGAACACCCTTAATTAGTAGCTCATGCAACTGGAACATGTTAAGAAAACTGACAAAAATCTGCCTGGGGTGGGAGATTCCATGTGAATTTCATTATGGGATGGCTAAGATGTTACAGTTGCACAGGTCCCAACATTCTGAGGAGAGCCTGGGTGCTGCTCTACATGCTGTGGACACGCAATGTGTGTGTGAAAATTCCTGCCATTCACTTGGACTCGCTCAGCTCCTGTGCATGTCAGACTGGTTCACTTTGTTCCCTATATCTCAGAGAGCTCATCCAGGAGCCTGCTTGGGCATGCAAATGCAGCATAATGGAGACTGCAGGCCTTGAGGAAGAGCACAGGAAAAGGAAACGAGGCTCACTTTAGAGTAAGAATGCTTAATGCTAAGTGAGAGGTTGGCAGCTGGACAAAATATTTTTGTTGACTGGTGCAAATGGTTTCGTTTTCTTCATCCTTAGCTGTAGACACCTTTCTTTGTTTCAAAGACACCTCATCAACATTTTGGATGGACTGACACTAAACTGGCTTTAGTAGACAATGAGGACACAGTTCCCTGTCTAGACCTATAACAAAGTGTCTCCAATTAAACATATTGAAGGAGATCACAGTGTCAGCAAACTAGCCTTCAATTCCTCTCAAAAGAAATCACCCTTTTGCTACAATAAAGGTTGGTAGCACATGCCAGACAGACTCAGAGCCCGAGCCTGTGATACGTTCTCACTTTCTTTGAGGATTTCGTAAGGTATGCACCACATATTCCATCTGTCATTCAGGTGTATAAAATCAGACAACACTGTCCCATGCTGATCTCAACTTCAGAAAGAATACTAATGGTTTTGTCAAACTAAAAAGAGCTTCGAATATCAAGGTTTTGTATATGGATATACATGCGGCAGTATTTGGTGGTTTATTGTTTGGTGGAAAACAATCCCAGTTTTTTGCACATTCTTCCTTTTTCGCATTCTTCCTTTATGGTACAGTGCTACACCCTGAAGTTAGTAACATGTTATTTGACATTTTCTATGCAATCTTTAAAGTATTGTTTAGTGACAATGCATGTACATTTTCTGGGGAATTTATCTTGCAATTGGAAGCTGTTTACACTGACAGTGTGCCTTTGCTTAGGAAATATACCAAGATAACCAAACATCTCCACCATCACAGCCAGGCCTGAGCTACTGGAAAATTTCTAGCAGGTCTCTGTTTCTTGTTATCCATGGCAACCCAGAGTGTGTAGATTATGATAGCAGTTGCTAATGAACACGTGATCATCCCTATGATAACTCCAGGCCACTCTACTGTGCTTCCTTCTCAGATCAACTTCCCTTAGGCTCCAAGGAGCTGAGACTTAGTGTATGGCTATGATTTCACTCTCTGCAAGGATTTTGCTATGATTTTATTTTTTTCCTAAGAAAAAATACCTGCTCCCATGTTTGTATCGATGACAGCTTCTCTCTGTGCTCATAACTGAAGAACTGTCTAATCCACATGCACAGATATGTCTGACCTCTGATTGCAGACTGCACAATCACATGAAGTTCCATTGTTTCCTGGATTATAATAGTTTCTCATACCCATTGTATCCAATTGACTGTGGGTTTTTTCCACAGCCAGCAAATTGCTCTTATAAAAAATTTTTTTAGGTTCTACTTGAGGTTGTATGGTTCACTGATAGTCCCCATTTTCAATGATTTGCACTTATAAATGAGACAACTCTTTTATTTTTCTTTTGCATGAGTTCTATGCACTATAGGAAATATTTGACTACATTCAGAATAAGATGAGCCTGGCTTCCATTTATGTCTGTGACTATCTAGTATCTTTGGTATTAACATTCTTTTTTTTTGCAGTAAATTTTATTTTATTTTCATTTTTATTAGAAATTTTCTTAATTTACATTTCAAATGCTATCCTGAAAGTTCCCTCTCCCACTCCCACCGCCCTGCTTCCCTGCCCACCCACTCTCACTTCTTGGCCCTGGCATTACCCTGTATTGGGACATACAAAGTTTTCAATACCATGGGGATTCTCTTCCCAATGATGACCTACTAGGCTATCTTCTGCTACTTATGCAGCTAGAGACACAAGCACTGGGAGTTCTTTTAAGTTCATATTGTTGTTCTTCTTATAAGGTTGCAAACCACTTCAGCTCATGGGGTTCTATCTCTAGCTTCTCCATTGGGGGCCCTGTGTTCCATCATATAGATGACTGTGAGCATCCACTTCTGTATTTGCCAGGCACTGGCATAGCCTCATATAAGACAGCTATATCAGGGTCCCTTCAGCAAACTCTTGCTGTCCTATGCAATAGTGTCTGAGTTTGGTGACTGATTATGGGATGGACTCCCCAGTGGGGTAGTCTCTGGATGGTCCATCCATTCGTCTTAGCTCCAAACTTTGTCTCTGTAACTCCTTTCATGGGTATTTTGTTCTCTATTCAAAGGAGCAATGAAGTATCCACATGCTGGCCTTCCTTGACTTTCTTGTGTTTTGCAAATTGTGATATACACCAAATACATCCATTTGCCCAAGAATTTCATAAATTCAATTTTTAATAGCAGAATAGTACTCCATTGTGTAAATGTACCACATTTTCTGTATCCATTCCTCTGTTGAGGGACATCTGGGTTCTTTCCAGCTTCTGGCTATTACAAATAAGGCTGCTATGAACAGAGAGGAGCATGTGTTCTTATTACCAGTTGGAACATCTTCTGGGTATATGCCCAGGAGAGGTATTGCTGGATCCTCTGGTAGTACTATGTCCAGTTTTCTGAGGAAGCTCCAGACTGACTTCCAGAGTGGTTGTACAAGCTTGCAATCCGACCAGCAAAGGAGGAGTGTTCCTCTTTCTCCACATCCTCGCCAGCATCTGCTGTCACATGAATTTTTGATCTTAGCTATTTGAACTGGTGTGAGGTGAAATCTCAGTGTTGTTTTGATTTGCATTTCACTGATGATTAAGGATGATGAACTTTTATTCAGGTTTTTCTCAGCCATTCGGAATTTCTCACTTGAGAATTCTTTGTTTAGCTCTGTACACCATTTTTAATGGGGTTACTCATTTTTCTGGAGTCCAGCTTCTTGAGCTCTTTGTAGATGTTGGATATTAGTCCCCTATCAGATTTAGGATTGGTAAAAATCCTTTCCCAATCTGTTGGTGGCCTTTTTGTCTTGATGAGAGTTTCTTTTGCCTTACAGAAGCTTTGTAATTTTATAAGGTCCCATTTGTCAATTTTTGATCTTACACCACAAGCCATTGTTGCTGTTCTGTTTAGGAATTTTTACCCTGTGCACATATCTTCAAGGGTTTTCCCCACTTTCTCCTCTATGTATTTCAGTGTCTCTGATTTTATGTGGAGGTCTTTGATCCACTTAGAATTGAGCATTGTACAAGGAGATAAGAATGGATCAATTCACATTCTTCTGCATGATAACTGCCAGTTGTGCCAGCACCATTTGTTGAAAATGCTGTGCTTTTCCACTGGATGGTTTTAGCTCCCTTGTCAAAGATCAAGTGACCATAGCTGTGTGGATTTATTTCTGGGTCTTCAATTCTATTCCATTGATCTACCTGTCTGTTGCTGTACCAGTACCATGCAGTTTTTATCACAATAGCTCTGTAATACAGCTTAATGTCAGGCATGGTGATTTCCCCCAGAGGTTCTTTTATTGTTGAGAATATTTTTTGCTATCCTAGGTTTTTTATTATTTCAGATAAATTTGCAAATTGCCCTTTCTATCTCAGTGAAGAATTGAGTTGGAATTTTGATGGGGATTGCATTGATTCTGTAGATTGCTTTTGGAAGGATAGCCATTTTGACTATATTAATCCTGCCAATCCATGAGCATGGGAGATCTTTTCATCTTCTGAGATCTTCTTCTATTTCTTTCTTCAGGGACTTGAAGATCTTGTCATACAGATCTTTCACTGCCTTAATTAGAGTCACACCAAGGTATTTTATATTATTTGTGACTATTGTGAAGGGTGTTGCTTCATTTATTTCTTTATCAGCCTTTTTATCCTTTTTGAAGAGAAAAGCAATTGATTTGTTTGAGTTAATTTTATATTCAGCTACTGCACTGAAGCTGTTCATCAGGTTTAGGAGTTCTCTGGTTGAATTTTTGGGGTCCCTTATATATAATATCATATCATCTGCAAACAGTGATATTTTAACTTCTTCCTTTCCAATTTGTTTCCGCTTGATCTTCTTTTGTTGTCTAATTGCTCTGGATAGGACTTCAAGTACTATATTGAATAGGTAGGGAGAAAGTGGGCATCATTGTCTAGTCCCTGATTTTAGTGGGATTGCTTCGAGTTTCTCTCCATTTACTTTGATGTTGGCTACTGGTTTGCTGTATATTGCTTTTATTATGTTTAGGTATGGGCCTTGAATTCCTGATCTTCCCATGACTTTTATCATGAAAGGATGTTAGATTTTGTCAAATGCTTTCTCAGCATCTAATGAGATGATCATGTGGTTTTGTCTTTGAGTTTGTTTATATAGTGGATTATGTTGATGGATTTCCGAATGTAGCCTACTTGGTCATGATGGATGATCGTCTTGATGTGTTCTTGGAGTCAGTTTGCGAGGGTTTTATTGAGTATTTTTGCATCGATATTCATGAGGGAAATTGGTCTGAAGTTCTCTTTTTTTTGTTGGATCTTTGTGTGGTTTAGGTATCATAGTAATTGTGGCTTCATAGAATGAATTGGGTAGAGTACCTTTTGTTTCTATTTTGTGGAATAGTTTGGGGAAGAGTTGGAATTAGGTCTTCTTTGAAGGCCTGATAGAACTCTGCACTAAACTCATCTGGTCCTGGGCTTTTTGGGGGGGTTTCAAGACTATTGATGACTGCTTCTATTTCTTTAGGGGAAATGGGACTGTTTAGATCGTTAATCTGATCCTGGCTTAACTTTGGTACCTGGTATCTGTCTTGGAAGTTGTCCATTTCATCCAGGTTTTCTAGTTTTGTTGAGTATAGCCTTTTGAGGTAGGATCTGATGATATTTTGGATTTCCTCAGGTTCCGTTGTTATGTCTCCTTTTTCATTTCTGACCTTATTAATGAATATACTGTACCTGTGCCCTATAGTGAGTCTGGTTAAGGGTTTATCTATCTTATTGATTTTTTCAAAGAACCAGGTCCTGGTTTGGTTGATTCTTGGAATAGTTCTTTTTGTTTCTACGTGGTTGATTTCGACCCTGAGTTTGATTATTTCTTGCCTTCTACTCCTCTTGGGTGTATTTGCTTCCTTTAGTTCTAGAGCTTCTAGGTGTGCTGTCAGACCTCTAGTGTATGCTCTCTCTAGTTTCTTTTTGTAGGCACTTAGGGCGATGAGTTTTCCTCTTAGGACTGCCTACATTGTGTCCCATAAGTTTGGGTATGTTGTGGCTTCATTTTCATTAAACTCTAGAAAGTCTTTAATTTCTTTCTTTATTTCATAAGTGACTAAGGAATCATTGAGTAGAGTGTTGTTTAGTTTCCATGAGAATGTTCGCTTTCTATGATTTATGTTGTTATTGAAGATCAGCCTTAGTCCATGGTGGTCAGATAGGATACATGGGATAATTTCCATATTTTTGTATTTGTGGAGGCCTGTTTTGTGACCAATTATATGGTCAATTTTGGAAGAGGTACCATGTGGCACTGAGAAGAAGTTATATCCTTTTGCTTTAGGATAAAATGTTCTGTAGATATCTGTTAAATCCATTTGTATCATGACTTCTGTTAGTGTCCATGTGTCTCTGTTTAGTTTCTGTTTCCAGGATTGGTCCATTGGTGAGAGTGGGGTGTTGAAGTGTCCCACTATCATTGTGTGAGGTGCAATGTGTGCTTTGAGCTTTACTACAGTTTCTTTAATGAATGTGGCTGCCCTTGTATTGGGAGCATAGATATTCAGAATTGAGAGTTTATTTTGGTAAATTTTACCTTTCATGAGTATGAAGTGTCCCTCCTTGTCTTTTTTTATAACTTTGGGTTGAATGTCAATTTTATCTGATAATAAAATGGCTACTCCAGCTTTTTCTTCGGACCATTTGCTTGGAAAATTGTTTTCCATCCTTTCACCTTAAGGTAGTGTCTGTCTTTTTCCTTAAGGTGGGTTTCCTGTAAGTAGCAAAACATTGGGTCTTATTTGTTTAGCCAGTCTATTAGTCTATGTCTTTTTATTGGGGAATTGAGTCCATTGATGTTAGGAGATATTAAAGAAAAGTAGTTGTTGCTTCCTGTTATTTTTGTTGTTAAGGTTGGGATTCTGTTCTTGGGGCTGTCTTCTTTTAGGATTGTTGAATGATTACTTTTTAGTTTTTTTCTAGGGTGTAGTTTCCGTCCTTGTTTTGGTGGTTTCCCTTTATTATTCTTTGAAGAGCTGGATTCGTGGAAAGATATTGTGTGAATTTGGTTTTATCATGGAATACCTTGATTTCTCCATCTATGTTAATTGAGAGTTTTGCTGGATATAGTAACCTGGGTTGTCATTTGTGTGCTCTTAGTGTCTGTATAACATCTGTCCAGGATCTTCTGGATTTCATTGTCTCTGGTGAGAAGTCTGGTGTAATTCTAATAGGCCTGCCTTTATAAGTTACTTGACCTTTTTCCCTTACTGTTTTTAATATTCCATCTTTATTTAGTGCATTTATTGTTCTGTTTATTATGTTTCGGGAAGAATTTCTTTTCTGGTCCAGTCTATTTGGAGTTCAGTAGGCTTCTTGTATGTTCATGGGCATCTCCTTCTTTAGGTTTGGGAAGTTTTCGTCTATTATTTTGTTGAAGATATTTGCTGGCCCTTTAAGTTGAAAATCTTCTTTTTCATCTACTCCTATTATCCGTAGGTTTGGTCTTCTCATTGTGTCCTGGATTTCCTGGATGTTTTGAGTTAGAATCTTTTTGCATTTTGCATTTTCTTTGATTGTTGTGCCCATGTTCTCTATGGAATCTTCTGCACCTGAGATTCTCTCTTCCATCTCTTGTATTCTGTTGCTGATGGTCACATCTATGGCTCCTGATTTCTTTCATAGGGTTTCTATCTCCAAAGTTGTCTCCCTTTGGATTTTCTTTATTATTTCTATTTCCCTTTTTAGGTCCTGGATGGTTTTGTTCAATTCCATTACCTGTTTGGTTGTGTTTTCCTGTAGTTCTTTAAGGGATATTTGTGTTTCCTCTTTAAGGACTTTTACCTCTTTAGCAGTATTCTCCTGTATTTCTTTCTCTTTTTTTTTTTTAAAGATTTATTTATTTATTATATGTAAGTACACTGTAGCTGTCTTCAGACACTCCAGAAGAGGGCATCAGATTTCATTACGGATGGTTGTAAGCCACCATGTGGTTGCTGGGATTTGAACTCGGGACCTTTGGAAGAGCAGTGGGTGCTCTTACCTGCTGAGCCATCTCACCATTTCTCTCCTGTATTTCTTTAAGCAAGTTATTAATGTCATTCTTAATGTCCTTATTAATGTCCTCTACCACCACCATGAGATATGATTTTAAATCTGAGTCTTGCTTTTGTTGGGGTATCCAGGACTGGCTAAGGTGGGTGTGCTGGGTTCTGATGAAGGTGAGTGGTCTTGGTTTCTGTTATTAAGATTCTTAAGTTTGCCTTTTGCCATCTGGTAATCTCTGGAGTTGGTTGTTATAGTTGTCTCTGGTTGGAGCTTTTGCCTCCTGTGATCAGCAGTCCTGGGAGCCCAGCTCTGTCTTGAGTCTCAGTGGTTGGAGTAGTCTCAGCAGGCGAGCTCTCCTCTTGCAGGGAAGGTGCACAGAGGTTTGGTGTTCAGACCTGCCTCTTGGGTAAAGTTGAAGGCCCAATATAGGGCCTGTCCTAGAAGATGTGTTGCCTCTGTGGTCTGCACACTCACCTGCACAGACTGGTCTCTGAGGGATCCTGGACCCAAGTTGGCTCCCTCATGAGCTCCAGCAGGCAAAGCCCTCCTGGGCAGACACCTCTTCTCAGGTCGGGAAGGTGCACAGATGTATGGAGCCTGAAACTGTGTCTGTCCCAGAAGCTGCGTTGCTTCTGCACTCTGCACTCTCACCTGCACAGACTGGTCTCTGTGGGACCTTTTGCAGTCTGAGAGCTTACTGGTCTCTGAGAGACCCAGGACCCAGGACCCAGGACCCAGGACCCAGGACCCAGGACCCAGGACCCAGGACCCAGGTTCACTCCCTCCCTAGCTCTGGCAGGCAAAGCCCTCCAGGGAGGACACCTCTTCTCAGGCAGGGAAGGTGCCCAGATGTCTAGTGCCAGAAACTGGGCCTTCCCAGAAGCTGTGTTGCTTCTGAGGTCTGCTCAGTCACTGTTTGCAGTCCGTGAGCTGACCTGCACAGACTGGTCTCTGAGCGACCTGGGATCCAAGATGGCTCACTCACAAGTTCGGCATTAACATTCTTATAAAAAGGCTTCAAATATTTCTTCTAGTGAGTCATATTAAGAAACAGAAGCTGTTTTGAAACTTCATTAGGGCGAGGTAGGACATAAGCTACCTCTCATTTCTAAGTCCAAATAAAATGTAGCACAAAACAAAATATAAATAAAGTATTTTATATAAAATATACCTGATGTCTGTATTATGATTTATTGGACTTTGAAATTTCTGAAAGTACTTTACTCTCTGAAAAGTCCCTTTGGGGTTCCAGTGACATTGCTGAAGACAGGTTGTAACAAGTGTAGTGTTATCTGAGTTATTTGGGATTTATGAAACATGAAAAATGGATTATAACATCAGATTTGATGCCTGGAGTCAGTCAACAAATTCCAGAGAAGGAAGAGGAGTGGATACTTCCTTCTCTGAGCTGAAGTCTCAGAGAGAAGTGCTTTGAAATGTGGAATGGCTGTTGCAGAGGGATACAGGGACAGAAAACTACTAATGGAATTGTAAAGGCAGACATGTGTATAAGGAAGGGTGTAGGGAGGGGTGACATGTGAAGCAGGAAGGTGGTCAGACCTGCCACCACTTAGACACACTGTCTTCTACTGAGTCCGTTGGTCTAAACAACGAGGACAGTAGTCATCATGCAACCCTCCTTAATGAGAGAAACCATTAGAATATTGAGCTGGAAAATCCTAAGCTAACTAAAGGATTATGGTGTTAAGAAAACTAGAAGATTATGATGTCTTAATTTAGCTTTTCCTAACTGTTAAATTCTTGCTGGCTAGAGAGTGATGTTAGAAGTGGGTAAAGAACCTTGTCACAACAGCCTGACCATCTGAGTTCAATTCTGGGAACCTATTGGAAGATGGAAGGAGACAACTCACTCCACAAAGTTATCCCCTGACATCAGTCCATGCTGTAGCATGCCTGCTGGCACATGTACATCCTCATGCATACCCACATAAGAAAAATAAATATGAATTTAAACATAAAGGAATAACAAAGCTGATGAACACAGAAATACATTTCTGAAAATAATTATTAATAACTTTGATGGTATAACCTGTGAGCATTCACCTCCCCACATTATCATCTATATTAACAGTGTCTGAGAACTTTTAATTCTGAAATTACTTAATGTTCAGGTTGTTATATTTGTAAGTCAATAAGGAATAAAGTGTGCCTAATCCTTTTAAAGTGTTTTGGTATTAAGAAAAATTGAATAAGGAAAGATTTAGGTGCCATAAGGGCAAAGCTTATAACATATTCTCTTTGCTTCAGTTTGAGAACATACAAAGACCGGGACTAGAACAAACTAAAGGAAGACAATGCAGTAGATAACTATAGAATCCTTTGAAAAAAATAAAAACCATAAATATAGTAGTAGATTGTAACCTACACATACTAACAGTAGCCTTAAACTTCAACAGCAAGCACGTTACATGAGATTGCATGAATGAATCTAAGAGTATGAATTTAATTATTATTGAAGATTTATAAATGGCTATGTTGGCAGACAGATTTGAAAGCTCAAGTTGTACATTAGAGTAACAAAACCTGAAGTCACATCATGTAATGGCCAACCTTCATTTTTAACTTTACTGGATTTATCACTACCTGGAGATGCCTCTAGGTATAGAGATTTAACTGAAGGGAAACCCCACCCTGAATATCAGTAGCATCATCCAAGACTGAACAAAAGAAAAGATTGAGAACTTATAATCACCAAGTTCACCTCTTTTTGTTTTCTGACTGTGGATGCCGGCCACATTTCCGCTGCTGACCCTTCCCACTAAAATGGTGGAATAAGTCCTTACTCCCTTAGCTTGCTTCTGGTAGGTGTATTCACACAGCAACACAAACACTAATGAATTCATACCATTTAAATGCGTTTTTGATGGTATGCTAGTCAGAATAGTTACTGGCATGTAGGGAGGAATGATAGTGAACTCAAATATAGCAGTATCATAAAAGATTAGACGAGTTCCTGCATTGCTAAAGGTGCAAAATCAAATTTAATCTTGCAATGTCGGCTAAAGCAATGTTAGTAAGGCAGAGTCTGTACTTACATGTATACAGGTTCACTTCTGTTACCCTGCTCAAATAATATGTGATAGTCTTATATACCCAGAAAATATAGTTTGTAAGAGCATAGATATTTTCTTTGCATATATATTGGTCCTGAATCTTTTGGCTTATCAATGATAGAATATTGATGATAGATTTTCTACAAACAGACATTGAGTAAAAACAAACATTGAGTTCTGACATTTGTTATTAAAAATAACCTACCTTCAGAACAAATGTCAGAACTGAAGACATGAAGCATATATTGTCTCCCGAGTGCTAGGCACTGGGATGAGGACCTGAGTTGGCTGCTCATCTTCCAGTGCTGATACAGGACTTCCTGGATGGTGTGCCCTTTTTCATTAAGTGAAACCAGGGGTCAGTTTGAGTTATCAATTAATCATTATTATAAACACCATAAAACTTCTTGATGAATAAGAAAAACTGGTATACAATTTGAAGTCCAATTTTTCTTCATTTAAATAGGATATTGATACAGCACCAGGAAAATGTCCTTTTGCATTTTAAGTGACAGAAGATGATAAGGAATGAATATTGAGTTCACACTATGTGCAAGACACCAGATGTGTCAGATTTTCAACTCACTCACTTCTTTTGTGACCTTAAACACTAGACACAAGTACAATTTATTTAATGTCATAGATGAAGAAATGAAGGTCCTTCCCCAAGTCACACAATAAGAATGGCCCAGGGCTCCAGAGCACACATTTAGGAACATCAGTGGTTAGCCTTTCTCCCACTCTGCTGCTTCCCTGTAATCATCCAAACCCTTGTCAGCTGTGCCTTCTAACACCCTGATATCATTGGAGGAAAGAAAAATGAAAATGTGGTATACAGAACAGCAATTCTCCAAAGATGTCTACAGTCTATTTTCTAGAACCTAAGATTGTACTACGTGTATGGTAAAAGGAGTTTACATATGTGATTGCATTTAGGGTCTTGATTTGGGATATATTGCTGGACTGCCTGTGTTAAAGTACAATATTCAACAAGGTTCATTTAATGAAAATAAGAACAAGGAAGCTGACTGCCCCCCTCCCCCACCATGGAGACATAGAAACAGGACAAAATGCTAACATGATGCCTTTGAAGATGGAGGAAGAGGGCAAGGCGTATAGGTGCCCCTAGAATCTGTAAAAGTGAAACAGTTTCCTTTAAAATGTCCAGAAAGCTTGTGGCTCCTAATAAAACTTGATCTTGTTCTATAAGACAGTGAATTTCTGACCTCCAGGATATATAAAAAAAATAATGTGTATGGCTTTAAACTGCTCAGTCAGTACAATTAGCACTAGGAATAGGAAACAAATGCAGAAAACATCAACAAACTATACAGAACTCCATTGTTTATAATCTAGGAGAAATTTCTACTGGTGGTGTTTTTATGATAACACTCCAAGAAAGACAGGTCTTGAACTTTTCTGGCCAACTTCTTAGAAGTAGTTTAGACAATATAATGTCCAGAAAAGATCTTGACTGAGCACCACTCTGTGTTGCCTTTTAGGTATTAATCCAGCCAGAACAAATAAACCACTGCTAAGTCAGCAAATATCAGAGTCCTGTGAGCTAGCCTGGACTACTCTCTGTGTCTACATGTGTCTATTGTTCATTCTCCACAAGGGCTCACCTACAGTAATCACATACTCATATGTCATGGGGGAAGGGAGTGGAAGCTTTGGGATTTGGGGAAATAATTAGTGTCTTAAACACAAGTAATGACCAAACACAATGGAGGAAGAGCCACACTCACAATAAGCAGAAAATACAAAGAAATGCCAACCTCAGGAATAAGTAGAAGAAGATATTGCTGAAAGGCACAAGAGTAGATTTGAGTGGATGATACTGCTTGAGTATCCTCAGACTATGAGGATACCACCCCAGTGACAGTTCTTCCTCAATCAACTTGCCAAGTTATTGTGACATCAATGGCAAATACCAATAAGCTTTTCCTAAAGCTGGACAAGCACATGCTGAAAATGTATGGAGGGAAAGCCATGGAAGAGTGGAATCCCCGCAGTGGACATTACTGTGGGAGGCCAGTGCCCAGTTATCTAACCATGTTATGTGGCATTAGTAGTTCCAACACCTGGGTAATAGAGTACGGATAGGTGGATGAACCAACGGCAGGAATATCAGGAGCAGAAGTTGCTGGAACCACATGATGATACAGAATATGACAACAGGTGGAATTTTGTGGGACTATGGGAACTGCTTGAAACATCTGGAAATGGAACTTCACAAAATGTTCTAGAATAGGGTGATAGCTCCCTAGACCACTGAAACAAAGATGTCTCTGTGTGCATGTGTGTGGCATGTGTATATGTGGAAGACAGATGACAACTTCAGATGTCACTTCTTGGGCAAGATACTTACTATTTTCTTTTGAGACAGGGTCTCTCACTGTCTTGGAACTCATCAAGTAATTTTAATTGCTGGCTAATGACTACAGGAATCTTCTCATCTCTGCTTTCTTCCTAGAATTGGGACTGGAGGTATGGACTATCATGACAAGCTTTTATTTTATGTGAGTTCTGGTGGACACATTCAGGTGTTCTTGCAAGAAGAACACTTTACCAACTGAGCCATCATCTCCAGCCCCAAAGATGAGATTTTAAAATGCTGCTGCTGGATAAACTGAAAACCATCTGGGAAAAGTTAGCTTCAGATCCATTTCTCACAGTGTCTACAGAAATAATTTCTGAATCAGAGGTCTAAATGTCAAAATAAAGCTATAAAACAAGATGAAGTCCCAGGAGAATGTCTTTGTAACATCAATGTAGTGTGCACATGCTCTGTTTCTGTCCTTGCGCCAGTCCCATGCTTCACTCATTTATAGCTTCTCTTGTGTTTGAGTATAGTGTTTCTGATCTACTCCATTAAAAAAACTTTAATTAATTAGTTTGTCTTATTTATCTTTATCAGTATTACAAATAATGCTAGTGTATGGAAATATGTGCCAGTGGTATATTAGTATTATACTCATACAAACATGGGCATGCATTTTTAAGTTTTGTCAAACAACCTTAGGTTATTGTAGAGCCATCTCAGTTGTTCTGTGTCTCTATGAATTTTGAAGATGGAGCAACTTTTTAATTTTTTAATTTTAAAATTAAAATATAAATGCATCAATTTCCTCTTTATCCTTTCCCTCCTTTGACTACTCCCTTCTATATTCCAGCTTGTTCTCTCGCAAATTTATGGCCTCTGGACTATTTTTCTTCTGTTGTTCTATGCTATACATTCATAAATATATAAGTACAATCTGTTCAGTCCCTATAGTATTAAGTGCATGTATATGAATGCAGGGCAGATTCTTTGGTATTGGATAACCAATTCTGGAGAAAAAAAATGTTTCTTCACATTGCTGTAGTTTATTGTCTGAAGGTGGGCCCCATGATATTTTCCCCTTTCATGTTAGCATGTCTGTTGGTGATACCTTGTTCAGGTCATGTTTAGGGAGCCTTGTTGAGACTTCGTGGGTATAGCTCCCTGGCACATATAGGGGACACAATCTCACAGCAGACATCCTGTTCCTTTGGTTTTTATTGTTGAGGTTTGGTCTTGCTGTCTGTTGTAATACTAAGTGAGGGTCCCCTAGACTTGGAGTCTGTGTGTAGATCTATGACCCTGCCTCCAAGTTATTTTTTGATTGGTAAGTATAGATGCCAACAGCTAATAGGTGGACAGAAGAGACATAGCTGGGGTTTAAGTTTCCCCAGGCTTGGGGTCTGAAAGAACCACGAGGAGAAGAAGGTAGAGGAGGAAGGAGAAACTGCTATGGGTTAGGAAGAAAACATGGCTCTTAGTGCTAGCCAATTAGAGTTAAGAACAGCCCAAATAAAACATAGTAAGTCATATCTTGAGCTTATCAACAGAAAAGAAAATTCTAACATAGAGGGTAGGTATCTGTCCAGCTATTCAAGACTTATTGTAAATATAAAGGTTATGTATTTCCTTTACCAGGACATAGTATTTTGGAAGAGATGCATTTGTGTTAATAGGAAAGAAAAAATAAATAAAAGCTTTCGACTCCTTCCAAAATAATAAAGAAACCTAAGAGGATGAACTACGTCTTGGGTCTATTGTTAAACAATCACTTTCCACGTCCACTCTTCTGTCCCTGCACTTAAGTCTTAGGGATCATTGTAGAAAAATTCTTCTGTTTGGATTTTCAACAGATGTTGTGTTTCCTTTTCTGGGTACCTTTTCCCAGAGACTCACGACTACTGTATGTTGGTGGGTGACTCCCTGCTCTAGGCACATTAATGTCTTGATCTTTTTCTCCATCTCCATTTTAAGTATTTACAATCTTTCCTACTTGTCATTAATTCTGTTTTAAACTGTGCCCATGCCTAGCCATTCTGCTTTTAATTAATTATATTTTTTGTGGCATGATACTATAATCCTTGACTTGCTTTTTGAAATTCTAAGTATCCTAACATTTGGTACTATATTCTGTTGTGTTTGTCTGGTTTGGTTTGGTTGCTTTTTAATTAATTATTTTATTTGTTTACATCCTAGATGTTGCTCCCTTCCTGGTCTCCCTCTCTAGAGTTCTTTACCCCCTCTCCCCTCCCCTTTGCCTCTGAGAGGGTACCCACCTTCAGCATTCTCCCTCCCTGGACATCAAGTCTCTACAGGATTAGGCATATTCTCTCCCACTGAAGCCAGACAAGGCAGTCCTCTGCTACATGTGTGCAGAGGGCCATGGACCATGTATACTCTTTGGTTGGTGGCTTTGTCTCTGGGTACTCTGAGGAGTCCAGATAAGTTGAGACTGTTGTCCCTTCTTTGAAGTTGACACCCCCTTCAGCTCCTTCAATGCTTCCCCTAACTCTTCCATAATGTTCTCTGACCTCAGTCCAATGGTTGGATGTAAATGTCTGCATTAGTCTCAGACAACTGCTGGTAGAACCTCTTAGAGGACAGCCATGCTAGGATCCTATCTGCAATAGAGCAGACAGTAATATAGCATCAGTAATAGTATCAGAGTTTTGTGACTACCTATGGGATGAATCCCAAGATTAGCTGGTCACTAGATTGCCTTTCCTTCAGTTTCTGTTCTGTTTTTGTCCCTGTATTTCTTTTAGACTGCAATAATGCTGGATCAAAAATTTTGATGGTAGGTTTGTTTCCTCATCCCTCCACTGGGGACCCTGTCTAACTACTAAAATGGAAACAACCCAGATGTCCCTAAACCAAAGAATGGATATGGAAAATGTAGTTTATTTACACAATGGAATATGATTCAGCAATTAAAAATGAATACATCATCAAATCTTCAGACAAATGGATGGAACTAGAAAATATCATCCTGAGTGAGGTAATCCAGACCCAAAAGAACATCTACGGTATGTATTCACTGATAAGTGACTACTAGCCAAAAAATACAGAGTACCCATGATACACCCCACAGATCCTAAGACGTTAAACAAGAAGGAAGGTCCAAGTGAGGATGCTTCAATCCCACTTAGAAGGGGAACAAAATAATCACAGGAGGCAGAGGGAGGGGGGCCTTGTGTGGCTGAGAAGAGGGGGAGGGGAAATGGGGGCAGGATCAGGTATGGGGGGAGACAGGAGAGTAGCCCAGAAGGCCAGCAGAATAAACAGAAGTCTATGGCCAGGAGTCAGGGGGACCACAGTCAGGGAATCTCTAGAAAGTCCCAGAGATCTGGGATAAGAGAGGCTTCCAGGAATCAATGGGGGTGACCTCAGAGAAATGCCTAACAGTGGGGAGACAGACCCTGAAGAGATGTTCTGTTGTTTAAATATCTTATATATAAGGTCCTGCCTGGGCCCTGACTTCATTTTCTCTGTCACTGACATGTGGTGTCTCCTTGATCTCTCATCACCTTTTTGTCTGTCTCTGTTACTTTCAGTTAGTCTCATTATCACCACCACACCATCATCACCACCAGCTGCAGCACTACCATCACCATCATCATCATTTCCTTCTATGATCTATTTGCAAAGGTTTGCCCCAAACATATTTCATGCTAATGGTAAAAGTACTCTACTCATCCTTTGCTGTGTATTGATGAGGGCATATTTTGTTTACCTCTTTCCCCATCTTGATCGGGAATTGTTTGTCTTTCCTTTGGAATGCAGTTCAGATGAGATTTCTACAGCCCAGAGACTAGCTAGAGGATCCTTCTGTTAGAGTAAAACTTAAGCCACGGCCCTATACAACTATAGTTTATGGCTACATTCTGTCCTCTCATCTCATATTTTATTAAATTTATTCCCTCCAATAAACTGTGCAGATAATTTAGCAAAGGAATAGAATAAAGAAAATATAATTAATTACCCATTAAGTTTTTGATACTTCATACAGGACTGAAGCATAAAATGACTGTCTAAAGGCCAAAGTAGAAAAAGACACAAGTCATGACTTGTTAGTGGATGAAGTCTGTGCCTTTTGTATTCTGAACTTTGTATGTTTGTCTTGTCTGGAAGAATTTCAGGGTGCAGGAAAGACACAAACATGATCTGCAATAATGGCAGAAGCATTAGCAACAGCAGACTTGAAACAGGTCTATGGATACCTTACAGTATCTGGGCATAAAGGGGGGTCCTCTTGTGAGCAGTTCAGTGAGGTTCTTGAGTTCTGTTATTGCAGACTGCATGGTAACTGTAGCTTTTCATTTATTTACTTACTTATTTATTTATTTATTTATTTATATTATTTTATTTATTTATATTTCAAATGTTGTCCCTCTTCTTGGTCCTCTTCTACAAGCTCCCATCCCCTGCCATTCCTCTCCACCTCTAAGAGGGTGCCCCACTTACCCTCCCACTTCCACCTCACCCCTCTAACATCCCCCTTCTCTGGGACATCAAGCCTCCACAGGACCAAACGCATTGCCTCCCACCTAGGCCAGACAAGGAAGTCTTCTGCAGCATATGTAGCAGGGACCTCGGAACAGTCCATGTATGCTCTTTGTTTGGTGGCTTTTCCTTTCTAACACAACTTTGTACTTACTGCAGCTAGTGTGTCTGGCTGTTCTAAGGTCTCAGCTGCTATGATAAGCACCCCCAGTTAGCTCCTTTGAGTCAAAAAGAGGGACAGGCATCATAATTGCTAACAACTACTAAACAATCTTTTTTAGAGTAAAAGAAAATGTTCTAAATGTAGACAGGGCTGGTAGGTGCCTGAGCATGGACTAAAAATCATTGAAATGCCCACTTTAGCTGATTTATATGAGTTCATACTATGCTAATTGCAGCCAAAGATACAAAATTTAAAGAACATTCAGTTCAATTTAATTTTTTTACAGATAGAAAAATAAATTTTACTATGTTACCTCATTGTGGAATTTATTTATCCAAATGACTATCTTTTGTTTATCTAAAATTAAATTTACCCGGGTCTTCTACATTTTCTCTGATAATGGACTTAAGACGTTTGTGATATGCTTATTTCTCCTTCGCATTTCACTTCAAGTAAAAATCTCCAGGAGAACTAAGCTCTATTTATTTTTTATTTTTATTTTTCAAACGTCAAGCTCTTGGCAGCACCAAATGATACCATGCGGATTTTTTGAAATACATGTCTCACTTTTTATCACTGTCTACCAACCAGTCTTGTCTTGCATAATTGTTGCTGTAATTTGGTGAAAAAAATATATATATATATTCCCTTATTCATTTCCCTTTTGACTACTGGCTTTCCTCATCATTGTTGGTAAATGCTAACATACGAGGTTATAGTAGAGAAATATTTCATTGATGCACATAATGGCTAATTACTAACCATCAAGATATAGTATTATGAAAATTCCTGCCCATAATATTAGGAATCTTTATGTACAAGGTGGGGAACAATGACACTGATACCTCAAGCACATTATGAAAATCACAACATGAAGATGAATGACATGAGGGCCAAGATATCCTCAGGCCTAAGAGAGGAGGGCAAATTCCATTCATAACCCTATTATCACTTCACCCCAAAATAAGAGTGTTGGAATGGTGGCATTATTCTGACTATCTTTAAAGAACTCATTTTCTTTGATTGGTGTATCATTTTTTCCTATCGTGTCTTCTATACCTAAGATCCCGTCTTTCATCTCTTCTATTCTGTTGGTGATGTTTGTTTCTGTTGTTCCTGTTCTTTCTTCCAGGTTTCCCATCTCCAGAATTTCCTCAGTTTCTTTTCTTTATTACGTCTATTTCCATTTCCAGGTCTTGAACAGTTTTATTCATTTTCTTTACCTGTTTAATTGTATTTACCTATATTTCTTTAAGGGATTTACTCATTTTCTCTTTAAAGGCATCTAATACCTTTATAAGATTGGCTGTAAGGTCATTTTCTTATGCTTGAGTTGTGTTAGTATATCCAGGGCTTTCTGTAGTAGGATAGCTGTGCTCTGAAGGTACCCTATTACCCTTGCTCTTGTTGATTGTGTTCTTATGCTGGCCTTTGGCCATTTGATTATCCATGATTATTCCTGATGTAGCAGGTATTGGGAAGGTGAACCTAAAATGAGTGTTCCTGGTAAAACAAGTGTCTGATGAGTAGACTTGAGCTACACAATGGAACTCAGAGAGCAGTTGGATATGGTTAGATGGAGCTCAGGAAGTCTTGTGGAAGAGTAACAGTGAGAGCAGTTGGATATGGTTAGATGGAGCTCAGGAAGTCTTGTGGAAGAGTAACAGATAGAACTGAGCTACCCAAAGAGGTCAAGGACACTACAAGAAGACTTACAAAGTCATCTAACCTATACCCATGGGGGCTCACCAAGACTGAACTACCAACCAAAGAGCATGCATGTTCTGGATCTAGGTCCCCTACACATTTGTAGCAGATGTACAGCTTGGTCTTTATGTGGATCCCTTAAGAATTGGCGCCGAGGCTGTTTATTACTGTGTTGCCTGCTATTGAATCCCCTTCCCTTAACTGGACTGCCTGGTTGGGCCTCAGTGAGATAAGATGTACTTATTCCTGCTGTGACTGGATGTCCCAGGGCAAGGTGGTACCCAAGGGGGCCTTCCTCTTCTCTGAGGAGAAAGCAAAGGGGTAATGGGGGGAAGGTTTATATGGGTAGGGCAGGGAGGAGAGAAGGACAGGATTGGGGGCATGATTGGGATGTAAAGTGAATAAATGAATAGATTAATGGAAAAATAGCTACAATGTAATTCAGGTGGTAGTGGCACATGCCTTTAATTCCATCACCCAGGAGGCAAAGGCAGGTGGATCTTCCAGTTTGAGGCCAGCCTAGTCTACAGAGTGAGTGCCAGGACAGCGAAGGCTACATAGAGAAACCCTGAAAAGATTACAATGTAAAAATAAATTTACTCATCAACTTTCCAATATAAAGCAAGGTCACTTAGTTAGATAGGGCTTGATTGATTAATGTGTCTTCATTTTGTTTCTTCTACATAAACCAGTCTGATATGTGGCCTAATCTTTCTGGATTCTTAAAATAGATGGGAATCTAAAGTTGTCTCATAAATAATTCCTGTTTAGAGCCATTTGAGTAGGTTTATTTTAACTCTTAATTTATTCTTTCATAATTTCACACTTATATATGCTTTGATCATATTTGCTCCCCATATCCTTGGGTTCCCTCTGCACTCCATCTAGACGCCTTCTTCATCCCAATAAGTTCTTTGTCTACTTTCATGACCCATGTTTTTTTTTGGGGGGGGGGGGGTTCGAGGCAGGGTTTCTCTGTATAGCCCTGGCTGTCCTAGAACTCACTTTGTAGACCAGGCTGGCCTCAAACTCAGAAATCCACCTGCCTCTGCCTCCCAAGTGCTGGGATTAAAGGCGTGCACCACTACCGCCCGGCTGACCCATGTATTTTTTAATGACTCACTAGACTTTATTAGCGCTACTTACATGAGCATCAGTGTGGGGCTATTTACTAGAACACAGAAACTTAGCAGCGGTCACACCCCTGTAGCAGAATAACTCTCCCTTTTCAGCCATAGCTCCTCAGGAGGAGTGGGACCCCTGACTTTCTCCCCATCCATGCTATATGTTGATGGGTTTCATCTTGTGCAGGTATAATTGAAGTGCATTCACGAGTGCTATGGCTGTGCCCTATCCAGAAAATAAGAAGTCTTCCTCCCCATAATCTAGCTTTTATATTTTTTCTGCTCCCCTTCTCTGTTGTTCCCTTAGCCTTCAAGGGACTGCTATAGATGTCCTGTTTAGTGATGAGAAATCAACAGTTACTTAGTCTCATCACTTTGATCAGTAATAAGTCTCTGCTTTAACACTGCTCACCACAAAACACTGCTCACTGACCAAGGGTGATACCATCACTTACCTGTGAAGATAGCAAATATTTAGAAGGCAACTTGAAAGTACGTCCCCTTAGCAAAACAATACTGTGGCCTGGTTGTCTATGACATCCCTAGTCATGAACTTTGGGGCAAGTTTGCAATACCAGGCTTGCATTCAGTCATAATATTGGTTATCCCAATAATATCCATGCTACAATTTCACCACTGGATATACCTTGCATAAAAGGTCAGTATGCATTCACTTTCACTATTTTTAAAAGATTTTATTTATCAGTATACATATATGTACACTGTAGGTGACTTCAGACACACCAGAATAGGGCATCAGATCTCTTTATGGGTGGTTGTGAGCCACCATGTTGTTGCTGGAATTTGAACTTAGGACCTTTGGAAGAGCAGTCAGTGCTCTTACCCTCTGAGCCATCTCGTCAGCCCCCACTTTTATCGAAGATTTTTATTTGTATTATATGAGATGATCAGTCCTAGTATCCAGCCAGATAAATAAAAAATAATATAATATATATGTATCTATATAAAATATTGTATTTAATATGTATATATGTTATGTATAATAGTGTATAAATTCATATATGGCATAATATTAGTATTTATAATAAAATATTTATAACGTGATATATATATAATATTTAGAAAATATATATGACATGTATACTACATAGAAATAATACCTCTGAATAAGTATATAAAAGTATATAATTACAAGATTAAGGATTTTAATTTGTATTTCAAATACAGAAGTCTTGCTGGATGATAAGACATATCATATCAAAAATGAGTAAATATAGAACTACAGAGATGTATGCAGAAATGAAAGCATTTTATCTTCAAAACTGGTAACTGAATAAAATTAAATTTCAATATTCTTAGTCTTGTGGATTCTAAGCACATAAAAATAAGGTCCAAGCCCAAGTTGGTAGATCTGATAACAAAGATTCTTCATCATTAATTTAAAAATTCCAGTGCTAAGTGTTATATTCACTATGGAAGGATGAACCCAAAATATATTTGCCTCCAATCTCATAAATCTTCCAGGAATGTTTTCCTTGGTATAGAGACAAGAAACATGGGTCCTGAAACTCTTATCACTAATCAAGGAACTTGTTTGTACCCAAATCTCTACGATGGGATAATATAAACCATTCATTCTCTTTAAAGTGATCCACAAATAAGCCTCCTCTCTAACTGAGTAGATCCCAATAAAGCATTGAATTATTTGATTTTATGTGAGGGTTAATTTTGGATGTCAAGTTGGCTAGCCCACACACTACCCAGACATTCAGCCAGATATTATCCTGAGTACTGCCAGAAGCCACTTAGGGTGGTACTGACACTGGAATGGATGGACGAGCTAAAGCATATTGTGTTTCCTAGTGTTGGTGGACTACACCTAGGTCACTGAAGAACAGATTATCACAAAAAGGCAAATTATCCACTTTTTAGTGTCTTTGAACCATGTGATGGGCTTTTTCTTAGTGTTCCAGTTTGTTGATATTCAGATTTGAACTATACCACAAGCTCTCTCAAGTCTCCACTTGTTAATTCATCTTCTAGATATTTGGGTTTATAAACCTCCAGAAATGCACAAGTCAATGTATTATCACTCAGTCAGTGAATCAATCAATATTCATCGTATTGTTACTGTTTCTTTAGAGAAGCCTGACTAATATGGCCTACAATTCAACAAAACAAACATACCCCTTGCATACACACACACACACACACACACACACACACACACACACACACACTACTAGCAGTAACATAAGCAATGAGATTAGAAACATGTCTAAATAGGCTGCATTCATGGAAATTATTACACTGGAGTATAAAAGAACTGTAGCTATTTTGCTGATAATGTTCAGGGAAAGGGGGAGGGCATATTATATGGTAAAAATCCTGTCTGAAATCATGAAAAGTCATCCTGGGTTGAATGCCCACAGTCTGTCTCAGTCAGCTGCTGGGATTGCTCCTCAGAAGACAGCCATGTTAGGCCCCTGTCATGCCTGTGGAGGTCAGGGAACTCTATGGAAGAGTTAGGGGAAGAACTGAAAGAACTGAAAGGGATACTAACTCTAAGAGAAGACAAAGATTGTCAACTAACCTGGACAGATGAAGATACTTAGAGCCAACCATTGGACCTATTTGTTTTAATGGATTCCAAATCTAACCTGGTTGATAAGCAAGCTTAACTACCACAATTAAACCTACTGCTTCATGTGCATGTAGTTGTTAACTTTTAGATCCATGTATTTTATTTTATGTGTGATTTTTTTTTGCCCCCATGTATATGTGCAGCTAATGGAAGTGAGAAGAGGGTTCTGGATTTCCCTGGAACATGGCTGTGAGTTACCATGCAGTGCTTGAAATAGAACCTGGCTCCTCTGCACATGCAACAAGTGCTTTTA
The DNA here is from genome assembly GCA_902729485.2 of Mus minutoides. NCBI lineage: Eukaryota > Metazoa > Chordata > Mammalia > Rodentia > Muridae > Mus > Mus minutoides. The sequence continues at coordinate 18,531 of LR752930.1, read as the reverse complement.
CCACCTCTTACAAATCCAGGTACTGAGTAGCCTGCTAAAAAGTAGAGAATGCAAAGAACTTCTGCAATCTCACAAGTCAGAAAGACAAAAATTAGAATCTGAGTCCTTGAGAATACCAAGGACTTTAAAAAAACTAAGTTCCTAAAGAGAATTGGGTTCCCTGGACCCTATTAGCCAGTGATTTTCCTTGGCAGGTACTTGTTATATGGTGAAGATATTCTACTATATGGAGGATAATGAAAGCAACCGACCTTCTGCCTTCTTCCAGGGAGGATGAATTAACTGCTAGGGGAATTGTCATAAACTAAAAGATCAGGCAAAACATATGCAAGTCATACATGTCAGTTCATCAGGTAATGAAATAAGGTTTCCAAAAACAACATAAGAGAGTAACTGCATGACCTTTAAGTAAGAAAAGACTTCTTAAATGGAGCACAAAATGGAACAATAAAAGATATTAGACTCCATTATAGTTAAGAACTATTTATTGAAAGATGCCATTAATAACTCCCCAAAGCAAGCCACATCAGGGGAGAATGTATTTTCAACAAATGTATCTGAAAGAGGACTCGTATCCAAAGTATGTGTGTAATAAATACCTCATACAGTATAAGAGAAATATAGCCAATTAGAAAAAAAAAATGGTCTTGAAAGTTGAATAGGAATGTCATAAAGGAAGCCTTCCAAATGGCTAGTTAATGTGCAAGAAACTTCTTAGTCATAGTAATCGTCAGAGAGTGCAAGCTAAATCTACAGGGAGATACTGTTTATACTAAGTCAAAATAATTAAAAAGACACACAGTGCTTCACAGGTTACCATTTAGCAACTCCTGTTCTATGGTAAAAATCTAGGGGTCATTTTAGTGATTTTATGTTGTGTCCAGCTAACTAGTTACAAAGAGTTAAACTACACCCTCCAATGTGTCTTCCTCTGAATGGTTCTGAAAGAAGACTGGGCAAAATAGACAGTCAAAACTGAAAGACAGCAAAAAAGTTAAATAGCCTGTTTACACTGTTCTGCTGGCTTACTTTATTATTGTGGCAGTGGGTGGACCCCTAATATCTTCAGCTCCAATGTATTCCTTTCTATAATTTTTCTAAACCTTATGTCAGATACATGGGCATCTTTATGGAAAAGTGACCACATATCCCAAATCTCTTACATCACCATATGAATGTAGGAAGAAACAGGGTCCCAACTTACCATGGCTTTCCCTCATTTATATTCATGTCTTGGTCCTACTGACTTGTGGGTTAAAACTATATCCAGAGACAAAAGTCTTAAGAACATGTAATACCAACCCTCAGGATAACATAAAATCTGGTATCTGGACTAGATCTATGACTCTATACTATTTGTTATTGTTTTGTCTCTCTGATGAAGCCCTAACTAATAGCCCTCTTTCAATGTTGTTGATTAATTTTGTTAGGGACAATCTAAGTGATGGAAATTAGTAGGGAGAGAAGAGACAAATACCACCCCCATGAAGTCCTTCCACTTATCATGCATGGAAATAATTGTGTTTAATGAAGCATCATTTCCAAGTAGTGCTAAATGCTTCCTAGCTTTCTTCATTTCAGTTTGTGTGTGCAAAAATATTAACCAAAGATTTTAGCAAGTTCTTCTCTTAGTGTTTCTGGGAGGGGAAAGTACAGGGACCTTTAGAATGGTCACAAATATATGGATAGCTGTGTTGCTAACAGCATAGGTTATATCATTTTTAGTGGTGACTAGTGGATTAAAATGTATTAAAGTTTCCAATCAGTGGGCCTGATTTCAGTTTATTCTAAGGAAGATTCATTCCAGGTAACTACTGATCTTGTATCCTACATCTGAGTTTCAGGAGGTCAGAGAACTTCAAAAGAGAGCCCCTCCTTTCTGTGAGTAGTGGTGGGCTAGTTCACCTTTGGTGGATCTCTTCTCCATAGTGAAAAGTAAAGCACTGTTGGATTAATCTCCTGAGTTGGCCTTTCTAAGTAGGGATCTAGTAGATTGACTGATCTGGGTAGCCCATGATGTGTGAACCAAAATTTCCTGTGCATCTTACAGAGGCAAAGACCAAATGGAAGCTTTATAAATCCACACTTTCTCATTCTGGTCTGACTCGAAACAATTGCACTTTGTGTTCAGATGGGAAAACAGAAATGAGTTCACTAACAGAAAACATGGGGGAAAGCACACTTGTGGGTTGCTGTTCTATGAGAAGAAATCTGGGTCCCCATTCCCTCATCTATAATACAAAGGGTTTGGTTAAGATGACATCGAGGGTTGTTTCCAAGAGTAACAGCTGTGAATTCCATGAAGCTACATCTCTGGAGACCTGGCCTCACATGCATTAGCAGTTGGTGGCTACAGCAAAGGGGGACTGGAAGGAAGGCTGAGACAATGCTTAGTAACTACGTGCTGTCCCCATCCAGCATCCTGTTAGTGCTCTCAACAGCTCCCATAGTCTTTGAGAGCTTAGATCTGCTCAGCCTTTCTTTTTATGAAGACCATTTGAGTGTTTCTGTTATACATCTTGGTTGCCATGCAAACTTGGCTCACAGAGGCCTGCAACAAACCCCAAACACCTCCTTACATACTTGCTTTATGACATTTTATTTGAATGCCAATATAACAAGTTTATAGTAAATGGAGGATATGGCGGGAGACTAAAATAACACCATAGGCTTTGAACACTCTAATCTGAGCTTAATAATTTTAAGATTTTTAGACATTTGTAACTCAACCTATGGGCATAATCTAGTAGTAATGGTACTTGGGTAAAGATGTACTGGATCAAATAACACAGTGGTTCCAAAGGAAACTAAATCTTTTTAAAACCCTCAAACATCAGTTTAAACTGTTAACTTTAATTTTATTTTAAATTCATGTTAAAGTAATTGCATCAAGCTGGGATTAGGTACTGTCTCTAACTCTCCTTCTACAGAGTTAACTATTTAAAGCATCAGAAGTACGAGTTAAAGGAGGTTTTGTTTCTCCTCCTTTGTCTTTTCACAGGGATAGCATTGGGTACTTTACCTCTAGATTGGGAGATATTCCTTCTCTCTCCATCTGCCAGAAGATCAAGTCAGAGCAAATAACTAAAGGGAGACTATGAAAGCCTACCCAAGTCCCTAGAGCTGTGAGTTGTGACCCCTTTGCCAAACTGGTATCTCCAAAAGTTCACTATCTCAAGCATTTACATTATGTTTGATAACAGCTACAAAATTACAGTTATAGAGTAAAAATGAAAATAATTTTAGGGGTTACAAGAACATAAGAAACTGTATTAAAGGTTGGCAACATTAGAAAGGTTGAGAATCACTGCCTTAGATAAGGTAACATTTTGGCTCATGCTTTGTTTATAAAGAATATGTTTTCCAGCAAAGGCTTGTGCTGTAAGATCAAGAATTGACAAATGGGACCTCATAAAGTTGCAAAGCTTCTGTAAGGCAAAAGATACTGTCAACAAGACAAAAGGGCCACCAACCGATTGGGAAAGGATATTTACCAATCCTAAATCAGATAGGGGATTGATATCCAATATATATAAAGAACTCAAGAAGGTGGACACCAGAAAATCAAATATCCCCATTAAAAAGAGGGGCACAGAGTTAAACAAAGAATTCTCAACTGAGGAATGGCTGAGAAGCACTTGAAAAAATGCTCAACATCCTTAATCATCAGGGAAATGCAGATCAAAACAACCCTGAGATTCCACCTCACACCAGTAAGAATGGCTAAGATCAAAAATTCAGGTGACAACAGATGCTGGCGTGGATGTGGAGAAAGGGGAACACTCNAACACCAGGGCCAAGATGTGGGAGCGGGTGGTTAGGGGAGTAGGGCCGGGAGGGGGGAGGGTATAGGGAACTTTCTGGATAACACTTGAAATGTAAATGAAGAAATTATCTAATAAATGTTGGGAAAAAAAAAAGAATATGTTTTCAATGTTGGCCTGATGGTGTCCTTAAGACAGGAACTCTTGCAACAGAACTCATGTGGCAAGAGCAAGAACCCTGCATGGGGACTTCCTCAGAACTCTAACATATGCTGACATTATCTACTCTCTCCACATATGGACAGCATCTCTGCACTGCTTTCAGTATCCTAAGCTATGAAGGCAGAGGATGATAAGACCCCCACGGTCCCAATGACGCCTGATGTTCTAGAAGCATCCATTTCACACTTTTCCTGAAGAGCATCTAGTAAGGGAGCCACGCCCCATTATTTCTTCTGTTTTCCTCTTACAATGTGGTCAGGAGGTACACACATATGATGACTTTGGTAGGCTCTGCCTGCTGTGTCATTATGTAGGAAAACCAAAGGCAAACGGGAAATTCTATAACTTTACTTTACTACATTTCTGTCTACAAGGGTCACTATGTTACCAGGAGCCCTTAGGATTCAGCAAGGAAAGGGCTGCTAGCAGTGGGTCTGCTGAAGTCTGTATGGGAATGGGACAGAAATGTACAGTAGGGTGGTCAGGGCTGAATTACTAAAGAAAAGGTCAAATTGCCAGGCATGGTGGCGCACGCCTTTAATCCCAGCACTGGGGAGGCAGAGGCAGGCGGATTTCTGAGTTCGAGGCCAGCCTGGTCTACAAAGTGAGTTCTAGGATAGCCAGAGCTATACAGAGAAACCCTGTCTCAAAAAACAAAACAAAACAACAACAACAAAAAACAAAACAAAAAACAACAACAACAAAAAGGAAAGGTCAAATTAAAGGGCCAGAATCACTCACTGTTCCTTGTATACCCTTCCTGTTGGGTTTGGCAAATCTGAGTAGATGAATGAGCTATTGACGCAGAGATTAGAACACCTTTCTACACTTTGTCCTTCCTATTTCAAGTGTGTACTCTACATACCCTGTTCGTGAGAGGAATCCTCATGTAATATTCTTTTGCATTCTTAACATTTAAGTCCCTGGATGTGATTTTAGAGCAACTTGGCTTCTCTCATTCCCCTGTTTCATGCAAGACCCAAAGTCTTTGATTTTCTTTTCAAGAGAAACAAGGTCTTGAAGTTGACCTTTTCCCATGCTGCAGACTTCAAGTTGATCATCCCAAATAACCTTTCTTCTGCTAATGGTGCGCGTCTTTAATCCCAGCACTCAGGAGGCGGAGGCAGGTGGATTTCTGAGTTCGAGGCCAGCCTGGTCTACAAAGTGAGTTTCAGGACAGCCAGGGATAAACAGAGAAACCCTGTCTTGAAAAAAAATCAAAAGAAAAAACAAAACAAAAACAAACAAAAAAGAAAGTGAGGTCACCTGTTCAGTAATTTCAATTAAAAAATTAGTTATATATGAAATGAACTAAAAAATCATCTCAATTTCTTTGTTGTAAGTGGAGATTACAAAACACATAAGAAAAAAATGATGGATGATTATGATTTTTTTTGTTTGTTTTTGGAGACAGGGTTTCTCTGTGTATCCTTGGCTCTCCTGGAACTCACTCTGTAGTCCAGGCTGGCTTCAAACTAAAAAATCCTCCTGCGTCTGCCTCCCGAGTGCCGGGATTAAAGGCATGTGCCACCATGCCCGGCTTTGTTTTATTTTATATTAGATAGTTTCTGAATTTACATTTCAAATGCTATCATGAAAGTCCACTATACCCTCCTCCCGCCCTGCTCCTCAACCCACCCACTCATGCTTCCTGGCCCTGGCATTCAACTGTACTGGGGCATATAATCTTCGCAAGACCGAGGGCCACTCTTCGCAGTGATGGCTGACTAGGCCACCCTCTGCTACATATGCAACTAGAGACACAAGGTCTGGGGGGCGGGTACTGGTTAGTTGATATTGTTGTTCCTCCTATAGGGTTGCAGACCCCTTTAGCTCCTTAGGTACTTTCTCTAGCTTCTCCATTGGGAGCCCTGTGTTCCATCCTATACATGACTGTGAGCATCCACTTGTGTATTTGCCAGGCACTGGCATAGCCTCATACGAGACAGCAATATCATGTCCCTTCAGCAAACTCTTACTATCCTATGAAATAGTGTCTGAGTTTGGTGACTGATTATGGGATGGATCCCCGAGTGGGGTAGCCTCTGGATAGTCCATCCTTTCATCTTAGCTCTAAACTTTGTCTCTTTAACTCCTTTCATGAGTATTTTGTTCCCGATTCTAAGGAGGAATGAAGTATCAACACACTGGTCTTCCTTCTTGATTTTCTTGTGTTTTGCAAATTGTATCTTGGGTATTCTAAATTTCTGGGCTAATATCTACTTATCAGTGAGTGCATATCTAATGACTTCTTTTGTGATTGGGTTACCTCAATAAGGATGATATCCTCCAGATACATCCATTTGCCCAAGAATTTCATGAATTCATTGTTTTTAAAGGCAGAATAATACTCCACTGTGTAAATGTACCACATTTTCTGTATCCATTCCTCTGTTGAGGGACATCTGGGTTCTTTCCAGCTTCTGGCTATTATAAATAAGAGTGCTAAGAACATAGTGGAGCATGTGTCCTTATTACCAGTTGGAACATCTTCTGGGTATATGCCGAAAAGAGGTATTGCTGGATCCTCTAGTAGTACTATGTCCAATTTTCTGAGGAACCTCCAGACAGACTGGCAGAGTGGTTGTACAAGTGTGCAATCCCACCAGCAATGGAGGAGTGTTCCTCTATCTCCACATCCTTGCCAGCATCTGCTGTCACCTGAATTTTTGATCTTAGTCATTCTGACTGGTGTGAGGTGGAATCTCAGGGTTGTTTTGATTTGCATTTCCCTGATGATTAATGATGTTGAACATTTTTTTCAGGTGTTTCTCAGCCATTCAGTATTCCTCAGTTGAGAATTCTTTGTTTAGGTCCGTACACCATTTTTAATGGGGTTATTTGTTTTTCTGGATTCCAGCTTCTTGAGCAATTTGTAGATATTGGATATTGATCCCCTATAAGATTTAGGATTGGTAAAGGTCCTTTCCCAATCTGTTGGGGGCCTTTTTGTCTTCTTGAAAATGTCTTTTGCCTTACAGAAGCTTTGCAATTTTATAAAGTCCCATTTGTCAATTTTTGATCTTACATCACAAGCCATTACTGTTCTGTTTAGGAATTTTTTCCCTGTGCCCATATCTTCAAGGCTTTCCCCCCACTTTCTCCTCTTTAAATTTCAGTGTCTCTGGTTTTATGTGAAGGTCTTTGATCTACTTAGACTTGAGCGTTGTACAAGGAGATAAGAATGGATCAATTTGCATTCTATTACATGATAACTGCCAGTTGTGCCAGCACCACTTGTTGAAAATGCTGTCTTTTTTCCACTGGATAGTTTTAGCTCCCTTGACAAAAATCAAGTGACCATAGCTGTGTGGATTCATTTCTGGGTTTTCAATTCTATTCAATTATCTACCTGTCTGTTGCTATACCAGTACCATGCAGTTTTTATCACAATTGCTCTGTAGTACAGCTTAATGTCAGGCATGGTGATTCCCCCAGAGGTTCTTTTATTGTTGAGAATAGTTTTTGCTATCCTGGGTTTTTTATTATTCCAGATGAATTTGCAAATTGCCCTTTCTAAAGCAGTGAAGAATTCAGTTGGAATTTTGATGGGGATTGCATTGAATCTGTAGATTGCTTTCGGCAGGATAGCCATTTTGATTATATTAATCCTGCCAATCCATGAGCATGGGAGATCTTTCTATCTTCTGAGATCTTCTATTTCTTTCTTTAGGGACTTGAAATTTTTGTGATATAGATCTTTAACTTCCTTAGTTAGAGTCACACCAAGGTATTTTATATTATTTGTGGCTATTGTGAAGGGTGTTGTTTCCCTAATTTTTTCTTAGTCCTTTTATCCTTTGTGTAGAGAAAGGCCATTGATTTGTTTGAGTTAATTTTATATCCAGCTACTGTACTGAAGCTGTTTATAAGGTTTAGGAGTTCTCTGGTGGAGTTTTTAGGATCCCTTATATGTACTATCATATCATCTGCAAAGAGTGATATTTTGACTTCTTCCTTTCCAATTTGTGTCCCCTTAATCTCCTTTTGTTGTCTAATTGTTCTGGCTAGGACTTCAAGTACTATATTGAATAGGTAGGGAGAAAGTGGGCAGCCTTGCCTAGTCCCTGATTTTAGTGGGATTGCTTCAAGTTTCTCTCCATTTACTTTGATGTTGGCTACTGGTTTGCTGTAGATTGCTTTTATTATGTTTAGGTATGGGCCTTGATTTTCTGATCTTTCCATGACTTTTATTATGAAAGGGTGTTGGATATTGTCAAATGCTTTCTCAGCATCTAAGGAAATGATCATGTGTTTTTTGTCTTTGAGTTTGTTTATATAGTGGATTACATTGATGGATTTCTGCATATTAAACCATCCCTGCATTCCTGGGATGAAGCCTACTTGGTCATGATGGATGATCGTTTTGATGTGTTCTGGGAGTCGGTTTGTGAGGATTTTATTAAGTATTTTTGCATCAATATTCATGAGGAAAATTGGTCTGAAGTTCTCTTTCTTTGTTGGATCTTTGTGTGGTTTAGGTATCAGAGCAACTGTGGCTTCATAGAATGAATTGGGTAGTATACCTTCTGTTTCTATTTTGTGGAATAGTTTAAGGAGAGTTGGAATTAGGTCTTCTTTGAAGGCCTGATAGAACTCTGCACTAAACCCATCTGGTCCTTGGCTTTTTTTGGTTGGGAGACTATTGATGACTACTCCTATTTCTTTAGGGGAAATGGGACTGTTTAAAATGTTAATCTGATCCTGGTTTAACTTTGGTACCTGGTATCTGTCTAGGAAGTTGTCCATTTCATCAAGGTTTTCTAGTTTTGTTGAGTATAACCTTTTGTAGTAGGGTCTGATGATGTTTTGGATTCCTTCAGGTTCCATTGTTATGTCTCCTTTTTCATTTCTGATTTTGTTAATTAAGATACTCTCCCTCTGCCCTCTAGTTAGTCTGGCTAAGAATTTATCTATATTGTTGATTTTCTCAAAGAACCAGGTCCTGGTTTGGTTGATTCTTTGAATAGTTCTTTTTGTTTCTACTTGGTTGATTACAGCCCTGAGTTTGATTATTTCCTATTGTCTACTCCTCTTGGATGAATTTGCTTCCTTTAGTTCTAGAGCTTCTAAATGTGCTATCAGGCTGCTAGTGTATGCTTTCTCTAGTTTCTTTTTGGAGGCCCTCAGGGCTATGAGTTTTCCTTTTAGGACTACCTTCATTGTGTCCCATAAGTTTGCGTATGTTGTGGCTTCATTTTCATTAAACTCTAGAAAAGTCTTTAATTTCTTTCTTTATTACTTCCTTGACCAAGGAATCATCGAGTAGAGTGTTGTTAAGTTTCCACAAAAATGCTGGCTTTCTATTATTTATGTTGTTATTGAAGATCAGCCTTCATCCATGGTGGTCAGATAGGATACATGGGATAATTTCAATATTTTTATATCTGTGGAGGCCTATTTTATGACCAATTATATGGTCAATTTTGGAAGAGGTACCATGTGGTGCTGAGAAGAAGGTATATCCTTTTGTTTTAGGATAAAATGTTCTGTAGATATCTATTAAATCCATTTGTTTCATGACTTCTGTTAGTGTCCATGTGTCTCTGTTTAGTTTCTGTTTCCAGGATCTGTCCATTAAAGTGAGTGAGGTGTTGAAGTCTCCCAGTATTATTGTGTGAGGTACAATGTGTGCTTTGAGCTTTACTACAGTTTCTTTAGCGAATGTGGCTGCCCTTGTATTTGGAGCATAGATATTCAGAATTGAGAGTTCATATTGGTTGAATTTACCTAGATGAGCATGAAGTGCCCCTTTCTGTCTTTTTTGATATCATTGGGTTGAAAGTCAATTTTATCTGATATTAGAATGGCTACTCCAGGTTGTTTCTTTGGACCATTTGCTTGGAAAATTGTTTTACAGCCTTTCACCCTAAGGTAGTGTCTGTCTTTTTTCCTGAGGTGGGTTTCCTGTAAGCAGCAAAACGTTGGGTCCTGTTTGTGTAGCCAGTCTATTAGTCTATGTCTTTTTATGGGGGAATTGATTTTATTGATGTTAAGAGTAATTAAAGAAAAGTAATTGTTGCTTCCTGTTATTTTTGTTGTTAAAGTTGGGATGCTGTTCTTGGGGAGTTCTTCTTTTATGATTGGTGAAGAATTACTTTTTTGTTTTTTCTAGGATGTAGTTTCCATCCTTGTGTTGGTGGTTTCCCTTTATTATCCTTTGAAGGGCTAGATTCGTGGAAAGATATTGTATGAATTTGGTTTTATCATGGAATACTTTGATTTCTGCATCTATGGTAATTGAGAGTTTTACTGGATATAGTAGCCTGAGCTGGCATTTGTGTTCTCTTAGCGTCTGTATAACATCTATTCAGGATCATAGTCTCTGGTGAGAAGTCTGGTGTAATTCTAATAGGTCTGTCTTTATATGTTACTTGACTTTTTTTCCTAACTGCTTTTAATATTCTATCTTTATTTAGTACATTTGTTGTTCTGATTATTATGTGTTGGGAGGAATTTCTTTTCTGGTCTAGTCTATTTGGAGTTCTGTAGGCTTCTTGTATGTTCATGGGCATCTCTTTCTTTAGGTTTGGGAAGTTTTCTTCTATTATTTTGTTGAAGATATTTGCTGGCCCTTTAAGTTGAAAATCTTCTTGTCTACTCCTATTATCTGTAGGTTTGGTCTTCTCATTGTGTCGTAGATTTCCTGGATGTTTTGAGTTAGGATCTTTTTGCCTTTTTTTGATTGTTGTGCCCATGTTCTCTATGGAATCTTCTGCACCTGGGATTCTCTCTTCCATCTCTTGTATTCTGTTGTTGATACTCACATCTATGGTTCCTGAGTTCTTTCCTAGGGTTTCTATCTCCAAAGTTTTCTCACTTTGGGTTTTCTTTATTGTTTCTACTTCCTTATTTTAGGTCCTAGATGGTTTTGTTCAATTCCATTACCTGCTTGGTTGTGTTTTCCTGTAGTTCTTTAAAGGATTTTTGTGTTTCCTCTTTAAGGAATTTTACCTCTTTAGCAGTGTTCTCCTGTATTTCTTTAAGTGAGTTATTAATGTCCTTCTTAATGTCCTCTACCAGCACCATGAGATATGATTTTAAATCTGTGTCTTGCTCTTCGGGTGTGTTGTGGTATCCAGGACTGGCTGAGGTGGGAATGCTGGGTTCTGATGAAGGTGAGTGGTCTTGGTTTCTGTTATTAAAATTCTTAAGTTTGCCTTTCGCCATCTGGTTATCTCTGGAATTGGTTGTTATAGTTGTCTCTGGTTTGAGCTTGTTCCTCCTGTGATTCTGTTAGCCTCTGTCAGCAGTCCTGGGAGTTCAGCTCTCTCCTGAGTCTCAGTGGTCAGAGTAGTCTCTTCAGGCAAGCTCTCCTCTTGCAGGGAAGGTGCACCGAGGTCTGGTTTCCAGACCTGCCTCTTGGCTAAAGATGAGGTCACTGTATAGGGCCTGTCCCATAAGATGTGTTGCCTCTGCGGCCTACACACTAACCTGCACAGACTGGTCTCTGAGGGACTAAAGACCCAAGTTGGCTCTCTCATGAGCTCCAGCAGGGAAAGCCCTCCCCTGCAGATACCTCTCCTCAGGCCAGGATGGTGCCTGGATGTCTGAGGTCTGAAACTGGTTCTATCCAAGAAGCTGTGTTGCTTCTCCCTGTCCCAGATGTTGTGTCACCTCTGCAGTCCTCACTCTCACCTGTGCAGACTGGTCTCTGTGGGACCTGGGACCCAAGATGGCTCTCTCATAAGTTCTGGCAAAGAAAGGCCTCCCAGGCAGACACCTCTCCTCAGGAAGGGAGGGGGTGCCCTGATGTCTAGAGCCGAAGCTAGGCTGTCCCAGAAGGTGTGTTGCTTAGCAGTCTGCTCACTCATCCTTTGCAGTCTGAGAGCTGTCCTCTGAAAACTGGTCTCTGAACAACCTGGGACCCAAGTTGACTCCCTCAGGAGCTCAGGCAGGCAGGCAAGCCCCCACCCCCAGATGCCTCTCCTCAGGCAGGGAAGGTGCCCTGATGCCTAGAGCCCAAAACTGGGCCAGGCCCAGAAGCTGGTTGCTTCTGTGGTCTGCTCAGTCACCATTTGCAGTCCATGAGCTGACCTAAGCAGACTGTTCTCTGAGTGACCTGGGACCCAAGATGGTTCCTTCACAAGTTCCAGGAGGGAAAGCCCTCCCGGGCAGCCACCTCTCCACATGTGGGGAGGGTGCCCGGATGTCTAGAGCCCAAAACTGGGTCTGTCCCAGAAGGTATGTTGCTTAGCAGTCTGCTCACTCACCCTTTGCAGTCTAAGAGCTTCCCTGAGCAGACTGGTCTCTGAGCAACCTGGGACCCAATTTGGCTCCCTTACAAGCTCAGACAGGCCAGCAAAATCGTTCTGGCATATGCAATAGTGTCTGGGTTTGCTGGTTGTTTATGGGATGAATCCCTGGGTGGAGCAATCTCTAGTTGGTCATTCCTACAGGCTCAGCTCCAAACTTTGTCTCTGTAACGCCTTCCATGGGTATTCTGTTCCCCATTCTAAGAAGGAACAAAGTATCCACACTTTGGTCTTCCTTCATCTTGAGTTTCATGTGTTTTGCAAATTATATATTGGGTATTCTAAGTTTCTGGGCTAATATCCACTTATCAGTGAGTGCATATCATGTGTGTTCTTTTGTGATTGGGTAACCTCACTCAGGATGATATCTTCAAAATCCATCCATTTGCCTAATAATTTCATAAATTCATTGTTTTAAATAGCTGAGTGTAATGTTACTCACTGTGTAAATGTACCACATTTTCTGTATCCATTCATCTGTTGAAGGACTTCTGGGTTCTTTCCAGCTTCTGGCTATTATAAATAAGACTGCTATGAACACAGTGGAGCATGTGTCCTTATTACAAGTTGGAACATCATCTGGGTTTATGCCCAGGAGAGGTATTGCTGGATCTTCCGGTAGTACTATGTCCAATTTTCTGAGGAACCAACAGACTGATTTCCAGAGTGGTTGTACCAGCTTGTAATCCCACCAGCAATCGAGGAGTGTTCCTCTTTCTCCATATTATCACCAGCATCTGCTGTCACCTGAATTTTTGTACTTAGCCATTCTGACTGGTGTGAGGTGGAATCTCAGGGTTGTTTTGATTTGAATTTCCCCGTTGATTAAGGATATTGGACATTTTTTCAGGTGCTTCTCAGCCATTAGGTATTCCTTAGTTGAGAATTCTTTGTTTAGCTCTGTATCCCATTTTTTTCAACTTTTATTAGATATTTTCTTCATTTACATTTCAAGTGTTATCCAGAAAGTTCCCTATATCCTCCCCCCTCCCGGCCGTGCTCCCCTACCCGCCCTCTCCCACCCCATGGCCCCGGCGTTCCCCTGTATTGGGGCATATAAAGTCTGCATAACCAAGGGGCCTCTCTTCCCATTGATGGCCAACTAGGCCATCCTCTTCTATATATGCAGCTAGAGACACGAGCCCAGGGGGTACTAGTTAGTTCATGGTTATACTTCCACCTATAGGGTTGAAGACCCCTTCAGCTCCTTGGGTACTTTCTCTAGCTCCTTCTTCCTTGGGAACCCTGTGTTCCATCTAATAGCTGACCGTGAGCTTCCACCTCCATGTTT